>CAJDSM010001487.1:0-35578 GCA_903981925.1 Ostrea lurida
CCCGACCCCCCCCCCCCCCCCCAGTGTCGTCCTTAGCACACTATTGTACATAAACATACAAAGTATCTCTCAAGTGTCCCCCACACATATGAACTTACATGATAACTCACCCCACCCAGCAGTGGTCTTCCACATGCTATTGTACATGCACGATATCCCCCTCCCCCCTATCTTAGACACACTATTGTATATGGACCTACTTGATAACCCACCCACCCACCATTTCCCCGCATTTGTTCTCCACATACTGTAAAGGGCTTTAATTTCACGAGTTTTAAATTTAGCGGATCGTAAATATTCTAAGCTGGAATCATATACCCAAATACATTGAACAGCATCTCACGATGGTTTTATTTCACGATAGTCGATATAATCACGAATATAGCGAAAATAAAACCCACGCGAACATTTCCCTCTTTACAGTACTATTGTACAGGAACCTACTTGATATCCCCCCAGTGGTCCTCCACACAGGTCCCTCCATTATAACAGTAATCGGGGGTACACGTCAGCGGCCTGGAGAAATCCCTCGCTTTACACTGACACTCGGCCACTATTTTGGTTCCCAGCCCCACAAACGTCTTGGTCTTGGTGTTAACAACACTCGGTTTCCTCTCGTCCACCACCAACACATTGGAGCAGCCACCACTCTCACAGATCTCCTTCTGACATTCATCAATGTTGACCATAACAATCTTTCCCCCAGCTTTTGCAGCAAACTGTAAAACATAATAAAATTCTAA
Organism: Ostrea lurida; assembly: GCA_903981925.1. Classification (NCBI taxonomy): domain Eukaryota; kingdom Metazoa; phylum Mollusca; class Bivalvia; order Ostreida; family Ostreidae; genus Ostrea; species Ostrea lurida. The sequence goes on from CAJDSM010001487.1 coordinate 744, forward strand.
ATTTTACTACTTTTACTAACATGAAAATATTACATAAGTCTGTCTATCTTTCTTTGTCACAACTTTAACATCGGTAACAACTTCTGAACTATACAATAGACAGGGACAAGAATTAAGCTGTGAATGATAAAGCTCAAGGTCATTTATCAAAGTCAAGGTCAATTAACTTTGACCTTATCCCACTATGCTCTCGGGCATAGTGTCTCATGAAAAAGTATTGTTTCCGTTAAAATCAGAAGATAGAGTAATGAAATATGGTGCATGAACAACCACTTACAACATAACATTTTTTAATCTATCACCAATTATCCCACATTGTAGACATACTTCAATCATAAAATATTAATCAAATTAAAAGTTTGTTCTCCTTCCATGAGTATATCAAATACATGTACCGTATCTTTGTTCATGGCGATGATGCCGTCCAGTTTGTTGGCAGGGTACCAGGGAGACCCATGTGCTGCGTATCTGACATCAGTGTACACGCCATTCCTCATCACACTGAAGATCTCCACAAATGACGTCTGCACCTTCAACTTTTCAGCCAGAAGTCCGCGGAATCTGTCATAATGACTCTGGGCCGAGAGGTCACTGGGGGTTTCTACAAACTCCTCAGCAGTAATTCCTGAAAAATATCAGGAATGTGTTGTTTTTTTCCCCATTTAAAATGACTGGCAACTTAGTCTGGAGTGATTCATACCCTGGTTGAAGCCTGGTATACATAAAAAATGTCATCACAATGGCTGTTTATATCTGCACAGTTCAGTTTTGACATCACAAAGCTTGAACTCATTTACATATGCACAATGACATGTAATGATGTTAAAGAGGCAAAGTTTTTGAAAACTGTTGGACCTCCGATCATGGCTCACATATTTTCATAAGGACTGTCAAAAATCTTAGTATCATTGGTTTTGGGGTTTGTCAAAACACTTTTCATTGTTTTTCATTTTTTCTGGGAATTCTTCATCATAATATATTCCCCTGGTTTGCATATAGATTGCTAGTTTTCATTCATAAATTATGTTATTAGATTTTTTTGGTGGATCATTCTAGAACAGAAATAGTACAACAGGTTTTCTGGGATTTCTTTATAAAGGAGGAGCAACCTGTTTAAACATTAATGACCTACCTGTTAATCTGATGGATCCAGACCTGAATACGGCATCGTCGGAGATATCCTTGACGATGACCCTGATGGTGGCTGTGGCATTGACCTTGGTGAACACTTTAAAATCATGAACTTCTACCTTGAACTCAAATACTCCCGCTGGAACTCCTCTCATCATTGTGATGGTGCCATTGATTTTACTGACACTGAAAAATGTAGAAAATGGATTCTGCTAAAGCTATCAACTACATGCAGCAGGGATCAAAGGCTAAAGGGTACTTGAAAGAAGAGCTCTACAAGGTGGGCATATCCCCTTACTAAGAGTCCCAAGTGAAGCCTCAAAATTACCTTGACCTATGAGTCCCAAATGAAAAATCAAACAATCGCGCAACGTATGAAGGATCAAATCAATCGAGCAACAAATTGCAAGGCAATAAACTTTGAACAATTGACAGTCTCCCCTAAATCATAGAGAGCATTTTTGTGTCTTACTTGAAGAATTTTTGCATCCCTGTAGGACTGATCATTCTGTAGTGTTTATCTACATAGTCCCAATCATCCGGATCGTCAGCATTGGCCCGGCCTATCTGTACATCTCCAAACATACCTACAGGAGAAACAGCAAACAAATCAAAAGGAAAGATTCTGATGTTTTATTGTGTACAATAAAAATTCATGTGGGCTACAGATGTGTGTTTTAACAAGAGGCCCATAGGCCTTATCAGTCACCTGAGTTGAAGGAACTGTAAAATAAGAAAATTTGGCCCAAACATATTTGTTGAAAATCCAAGTGACAAGACATTAGTGCAAATTAATTTTAGCACACTGGTAATTTGTTGCAATACATCTGGATATGACATATTCATTTTAATTGTATCTGATGTCCACAAAATTATACTAAAAGTTACTTGTATTTAATGGGCATTAAACATAATTTGATCATATTGACCCCACCACCACCGTGGAACCTCTACCCCTGGGGTTGCAAAATTCACACTTTTGATAAACCCTTCTGCTTTTCTTAATCATGCATTTAGTTTTTATACAGTATCAGCAAAATTAAAGAAGTCTTTCAAATGCTGAAAACATTTTATCACTATGATCATTTTGGCCCAACACTGGCATCAAAACCTGGGTTCAAGAAATTTTGGTAAATGGCTACTTGCTCCTTCTAAATGTCTATTTAATTCATATTTAGTATCAGTACTGTTAAATATGTTACATACACGTATCACACATTTCCAAAGTTTGGCCCAGGAGTTAAAACCTCTACCCCAGGAATCATGAAATTTTACAATTTTGGTAGAGACCTTCTCACTCTGTTGATAAGAATATTTCTGAAAAACACCTTGTTTTATTTTAATTCATTTTCAGAAAATTACAGTGACAGCCCTGGATTGCACAATGTCTTATATTTACCCCTTGTAAACTAATATTTACCCTTGTAGTTGTAAACAAAAATCTCCTTGAAGCCGTCCGAATGTTGATTGTTATTTATATCTCCAATCTCAATGGTCAATGTACTGGTGCCACTCATGTGCTGGAATTTCCCGCCGATGTCTCTCATTATGATAGGCAGGTGGTAAAACTTCTGTTGCTCTCGAAGAAATCTCTTATTGGCTAGAATTGTACAAGTCCCATTTCCCTTAGCACCATCTGAAAGAACATCCAACTGCAACATGAATTCCTACACACAAACTTTTTTTTTAAATGATGAAAATGGACACTGAATTTATATTTATACATGCACAAGTCAAATTAATACATTTCATTGAACGGAATATTCTTTTCGCCTTCCATTTCTTAATAAGTGGCCAAGTTGATTTTTTTTTTTATTGCTATCATAAAGTATTTTCTTTAATAAAGAAAACAATTTCGATTTATTTCAAACTTCCATAATTCTGTTTATTTTTATATATCTATGAATATGTTGTCCCCATTCTTATGTCCCTATTCTTATTTTTGTTCAAAACAATTTTCCTTCCTACTTCACCACAGACCAAGATGCCAGACCTCGTATCAATAAAACATAGATTTTGCTGTACACCTTCATTGGTACTGTACACTCCCTATTATTGGGAATTTCTCGTCGCTAAATTTAGTGAGAAGCACCACATCTAAAATCAGTGACTACATGTACACGCATTATCTATTATAATGTAAATAGTTTGAACAGACACTGTACCTGGATTAAAAATAAGAGAAAAAGTCTCATCTCCATTGTGACATGTGGGGTTTTCTTCACATGGTGGAAGCTCAAAGATGAACGGCGGGCCATACTTCAGGGTGTCTGGATCTAAAGCACTGAAGGTCCCTACTGTTACAATGGGGTCCATCTCCTCCATCAAGATGGGTCGATAATTCTCCGCAAACGTGGGCGCGTTATCGTTGATGTCAGTCACCTTTATTCTGAGTGTGGCGGTACCTGTTTGTGGTGGAATACCTGGGGGAAAATATTTAGCAAACTGCTGAGAACACAAACATTATACAAATTTGCAAGTTACTAAACTCCACATGATGTTCACACACTGAAAGTGATCGATTATTTGTTTGTTTTTCGTCCCGTTGAGAATATTTCACTCACATTGAGACGTCACCACTGCCGGTGAAGGGCTGCAAATTTAGACCTATGCTTAGCACTCATGGCTTTTAGCAGTGAGGGTTCTTTTGCATGACACACATGCTGCGACACGAGACCTCTGTTTTTAAGGTCATATCTAAACGACCCGTGATTCTCACTGCTAAATGCTGAGCTCTTTGCGAAGGAGCAATCACTACCTATTTTAACGTCTTAGGTTTGACGTGGCCGAGTGCCGAGCACGGGGCTCGAACGCACGACCTCCCGATCACGAGGCGAGAGCTCTACCACTGACCACCACGACCAGTCCACTGAAAGTGATGATTGCCCGTGTGCTTTAAATACTGGAAATGCGTACCTTTGTCAATAGCCAAGATCTGGATGCTATAGTGGTCATCTGTTTCTCTGTCTAAAGTTTGACCATCCAAACCGGCCTGAATCTTCACATGTGCTTGATTCCCTTCTTGTTCCACGTAAAACCGATCTGAATGTTCTCGAATTTGGAAACTGAATAAAAACAATTACAAAAGTGAATTCATATACACCTAAAGTGCTGACCAAAAAAAAAAAAAAAAAAACCAAAAAACTTTACATCCTAATTGAATACTATTCATAAAAGGTAGTCCTATTTTCTTCTTTATTTTAAAAGAATGTAGGCTTTATTCTAGCTTTGAATGGAATTCAATATACACAATCATGCAAACTAACTCACTAGAATTGATTATTGGGATAGCTGTCCTTATCGTAAGCTGTGAAGGTATGAAGCAGGAACTTCTCGGGAATATTCTCAGGAAACTTGTCGGTTTTGACAGGTTCTGTAAACTTCGGTGCTTCATCATTCGCATCTGTGACAGTGATTTCAATGTGAGCCTCATCATAATGTAGGGGGTTGTTATCTCTAGCCCGCACAGTCAGGTTAAAGAACCTCTGCTCTGGTTCCTCATAATCCACAGGCTGCAAGAACAACATTACAATTAAAGCATCGTCCACAACAAAGGTATAACATTACAAAGCATCGTCCACAACAAAGGCATAACATTACAAAGCATTGTCCATGACAACGATAGTCTGAGCAAACCACATTTTGTATCGCCATAGATTCATATTTTTTTTCAAACCGATAATAAAGGATACAGTACTTTCTAAAAAAAAATTCTGAGTATTTTTTTCTGCAAATCAAAATATTTCCCACTTATGAATAAACTTGTAAAAAACCATTTGTGACTTACTATGTATACATTGAGGGCCCCTTTGTTGGAAGGCAGACTACTGATAGAGAAGAAGTTGAGATCACTTTTTAAGGAGTAAGTGAGTTTGGAATTGTTGCCAATATCATCATCCGTGGCAGCTACTGTGATAATCAATCCCGACTTCTGACTCTCGGGCAGGGTAGCTCTGTAGATCTTCTTGTTGAACTTTGGCCTCTCATCGTTTTTGTCGGTGACTTTGATGGTTAGAGTGTCGGTAGTACTGAGAGCAATTTTGCCTCGGTCTGTCGCTACGACTGGTAGCAGATACAGACTGACCTTCTCTCTGTCCAGTGTGTTTGTATTGGACCGGACTAACCCTGTGATACTGTCTATGCTAAATAAACTCTCGCCAGTCTTTGGGTCGGCTGGCCGATTGTTTCCCAGTGTATAGTACACAGTGCCATTTTCTCCCAAGTCATAATCAATAGCCCGCACTGTCATCACAATTTTTCCTACAATAAGCAGTTTATGCTTACAAGAAAATCTTGATTTGCATGTCATACATAGGCTGTACAAAAGAGGGGAAAATATGAAACAAAAAATACAGTCGAACCTCGTTATCTCGAACACTGATATCTCGAATACCATGGATATATCAAATTGGTTTGGGAGTCCCAACCACTAATTCTTTAGGTATTTTATCCTCAATATCTCGAACCCTTGGATATCTCGAATATTTTTCTCAGTCCCATTGAGTTCGAGATAAAGAGGTTTGACTGTACACAACATCTTTACAGTTGATACCTTTTTCTGAGTTTTCTGGGACAAAACCAGTGAGGTCACCCGTAAATTCCGGAGACTTGTCATTTATGTCCTGAGGTTTGATCTTCACATAAGCATATCCGACCAGTGCACCTTCAGTGTTGGGTTCGTCCACCACTAGAACGTTAAACTGGTACTCAGCATGGCCGTATGGCAGGTCGCGGTCCAGAGATTTGTGCAGAGTTATCACTCCTGTCCTTGGGTTGATTTGGAATGTTTCACCATACTCTGTGTTCAGGCTGTATCGGAAATTGGTTTGCCTGGAGGTGTCCTTATCTGTTGCACTAACCTATGAAATAAATTATAGTTACAGTATTCACTAAAAACTGTCATTTTCAATGCTTTCATCAATACATATGTTCATAAATGTACTTGAACACATTTTGTTGAAGTTTACAGTAGACCTCATCACACTGATCCAATAACTCCCAAGTCCTTTTACCAATAACAGTGGTGGTGGTGGTGGTGGGGGGGGGGGGGTAATAATTCTTGAGTCCATTTACCTGTATCAGGATCAGCCCTTCCGCTGGAGGCTGTTGTTCCTCCACTACGTCCGTCACTATATACTCGGACTGAGAAAATTCTGGAGCATTGTCATTGATGTCCCGGACTCGAATCTTCACTTCTGTGTAGTTGCTATGGTAACCATCATTGACAGTAATGTTCAGCTTGTAGAGCTAAAGGTACATAAAATATATATTGATCCAATTGCATTTGTCATGTACATATTTACAACATGATTGTAGACAAATGAATAAAGAAAGGTGCTGTTTTCTGAAACATTTAAAAAATACAAATTGTTCCCTTGATTGCATGAGGTTTTTAGATTATTAACTTACATTTGGTGGAGTTTCAAAATCCAAATCTTTAGCAACATAAATATCCCCTGTCTTGGACTTGATGCCGAACACATTGCCTGTGTTACCGCTTGTGATTGTGTAAGTGAGGGTATCAGCTAAAAGGATAAACATGTAACTCGTATTTCTATTCAAACTTAATTGAATACACTAGATAAATATACTGTATTAACTTACCTTTCATCACAAAAATGCTTTTTCATTCAAACATGTTCTCTATTAAATATAAACATATATATTACTATGCATTAGATACTAAGGATACACAATTCACCAACTTACTGTCGTCGATATTACTATGAATTATATACCGAGGTCACACAGTTCAAAGCTTACTATCGTCGATATTAACATGATTTATATACTGAGGATACACAGTTGCCACCTTACCGTCGTCGATATCCCTGGCCTTGACCGTCAGTATGGATATTAACATGATTTATATACTGAGGACACACAGTTGACCAGCTTACCGTCGTCGATATCCCTGGCCTTGACCGTCAGTATGGATTTACTGCTGTCAGCAGGCTGTTCAGCCACCTCCTTCTCATACAGCAGTTTCTCAAAGTACGGGGTGTTGTCATTCTTGTCAGCGATGGTCACCATCACCTGGGTCGTAGCTACAAGGATAGAAAATCTCTCTAAATGTAAAGTGTTCAAATCAATATAAGGCATTCCTAAAGAGGCACATTCTACATCGTTATAATGGCTGACTTCCTTTCTCAACATACATCAGCAATATTTCTCAATTCCGTTTCGATTTATTTGCCTAGACAAGTGGCTCAGTGGGTAAGCCTGTCAACTGCTGATCTGCAGGTCGTTTGTTCAGGCCCAGCAGGGGGTTTCAAGAAACATTTTTTTCCAGATCATTTTGTACTAAAACTGCATTTTTGACTACAAAAGTAAATTTTTTACTTTTCAATTTTTAAAATATTGTTATACATATCCTCTAGTTTTCATCCACATAGTCCTGTCCCTCTGTAATTTATTCCACACCCAGATTGCCAATGTAAACATACCACTGTTCGGTGTCCCCGGGGGCTCGTGGTAAGGAATATCTGATGCCCGTCCATCCTGTGCCCGGACCGTGATGTAGTACACCTTCAGAGTTTCTCTATCAAAGGTGAAGTTGGTGGAGATTAAGCCGCTCAGGGGATCTATCTGGAACTTTTTGTAGGCTTCATACTTATCAGGTATCAGGCTGTAGCTCACCTAAACGAATACAGAGTATGGGGGTCAACAAACAGCATCCTCATTAACATTAGAACTGCAATACTGAAGATATCAAAACAAACTTCATAAACTTCTAAAAGTATGTTTTAAAGAGTTATATCTACTCAAGTATGTTTTAAAGAACTATATCAACTTTATTAAAGCCTTTTGAGAGTGATCTTTTATGAAATTAGCACTAAGAATCATATGTCACTATTTCGAATCCAGCTAACACATAACAAAATTTTCATCTAGAACACAAAATACTCGATCTCGACAGATCCTTAGTTTACACAATTATTTGTCTTGTGGAATCAGGGATCCTTAATCTCTTACATTTATTTTTGGTGCCTGGAGATCAGTATTTGGTGCCTGGAGACCAGGATCCCTATGTCATTATTTGGAGCCTGGAGACCAGGATTCTTACCTCATTATTTGGTGCCTGGAGATCAGGATCCACAGCTTTGACTGTGATGACAGACTGCCCCGGGTCCTCATTTTCTGGGACACTGCCTCTATAGGAGTTACTAAGTGTGGGGTCCAATCCTTCAAACTGTGGCTGCTTGTTGTTCATGTCCAGGACCTTCACACTGATTCTAATCTCGTCAGACAGAGGGGTCAGTCCTTGGTTCTGAAATTAACATTGTTATTATTAACTGAACTGCATCTTGTTTGATATAGGGGGTCAGTCCTTGATTCATGTACAACATAGCAACATGCCTAAATTTCATTTTCAAAACAAAGCACAAGCCCTGTTTATGTTTGCAAGTCATGTGACTCAATTAACAGTGCACAACATTAGTGAAAAAAACCTTTTATAATTAAAAAAATTTTCTATGCTTCCTTGTTTGTGTTTGCTCTCAAAATTGATACATTATTAATAATACAATTCTGGGGAGCAGACTTTATTTATGTACATGTAAATACAAAGTATATACAGTGTAGAAATATTTTCAGTTGACTTATTCATAAAACATCTTTATTTCTATGAAAAAAAAATGTCATTTTGACTGGTCAAATTGTGTCTGTGCCCATTAAGATAGTAATCACAATTTCTTGAAGTTCCCGAGTTTGAAATGGTTAAATGAGTAAATAATGTTATCTCATGTTAAAGAGAAAAAGAAAACACTAATTCTATCATAAAATATAATATATGATATACAGCTTACTCCAGATATAATGAAATCAGGGACCAACTTTTCTTTCATGTAACCGAATATTCAATATAAGCGAGAATTAGTAACATGTGACCCGCATAGAAGCTTGATCAAATTAGTGTCCAATGACAACGTTTTTCTTTTTGAGGAGCAGCTAGTCTTTCTGAATTGATAATGTACATCTCCAAGCTGTAAAAGTTGTTTACCCCAGTGTTATTTTACTCTTGCATAGCTGAAATCTAATCAGGTGAGATACGAATCAATGCCCCTCTTTGTACCTGCTTGTGTAATTAGTGTTACAACCGTGACGATAGCTTGGCGGAGGGACTTCAATATATACCGTATAAAAACAACACATTATCACTCAGCGGACCGAGGATTAGTTTTCAATATAAGCGATATTTTCAATATATGCGATTTCAAATTAACCGAATTTTATTTGCAAAGAAATATGAGAGTCTGAGTTGGGATTACTTTTATTTCATAATTAAACGAATTTCAATATAAATGGAGTAAGCTGTATAAAGGAACCTGCATTCATACTACATGAACTTCATAAGCATGACAGCATTATATGTGGAAATGAAAAGGTGGAGTAAACCCAGGAACGTATTTACACACTTACCGTCACTCTCAGTCTCAGTGTATATAGACTATTACACACTTACCGTCACTCTCAGTCTCAGTGTATATAGACTATTACACACTTACCGTCACTCTCAGTCTCAGTGTATAGAGGCTCTTCACACTGACGTCCAGCTGATTAGCCACTTTAAGTTTCATGGTCTTGTCCTGTGAATCCACGCGGAAGTTTTCCACCGTCTGCTGGGAATTTCCGTTGGAATCCACCAAGGCGAAACTAATTCCATCGAGTGGCGGATCCACATGCGAGGTGGCGCTGAACGTGGCGATCGGGAAGCCGATGGGGGACGTCTCGTTGACCGAGTACGTCTGGCCCTCGTAGTTGTTGTTCCACGTGGGAGGATTTTGATTTCCTGTTGTCAAGGTTATGGTAATGGTAGCATTGGAAGATAAGGGTGGAGTTCCTTTATCCTTGGCCATCACTCTCAGGATGAGTTTCTCTTGGTAGAGCTAAAATTAGTTTCCATTGTATGAATCAGTACTTTTCATAGATCTTGACAGTGTAGTTACCATTCTTATAACAAGAGGCCATGGGCCATATTGCTCAACTGAGCAACAGTTTATAACTGTAACAAAATATTTAACCAATGATTTTTGTATTTTTCCTAGTCATTGATCATACCAGCAGTTATTCTGGAACAAATCTTCAATTATATTATCCAGTATTTTCACTAGTTTGCTCTCATCTCCCCTTAGAAAGGGGTGCAGCCATACATTTGTTCAAACTTGAACCCCTTTTACCCAAAATATTTGTTCTAAGTTTGGATGACATTGGCTTAGTGATTCTTGAGAAGAAAATTTTCAAAAGACATCATATCTTTATTAGTATTATTTTTTCGGCAATATAAAAGGCATGATTTTTCATTTAAATAAGCTTGAATCCCCGATACAGATATGAGCGATATAGAGTACTTACAGGCACAGACGTTAGGGATTTCTGTAGATAGAGTCCCCCTGTATCGGGGTCCACTCTAAAATACTCCCCAGGATTATCAACCAGGAAATACTGTACTTCTGCATTCCGTTCCTTGTCTCTGTCCACGGCCAAAACTCCCATGATCCTCTTGTTCACGCTGCTGCTCCTAACAACTGTCTGCATGTATGATTCTGTATCAAATACTGGCGGATTGTCATTAAGATCCCGAATTCTCACCCAAAATGTGCACAGAGTGTTCAGCTGCTGGGATTCCCCATGATCCTCTGCTTTGATGGTGACGGAGTAACCACGGAGACCAGCCTCACTTTCACGGTTGAACATCCTTTTGGTGACTACTGTCCCATTTTCTGGGTTGACCTCGAAGTTTTGTTCCTGATTGTTGGGTGTTACAACAGAGTACGTAATTTTACCGTTATCTCCCCTGTCTGGGTCGGTGGCCAAAACCTACAAAGTATGCGACAATTATTTCTGATGTATTAGAACAATAGGCCTACAGGCCTTATCGATCAGCTGTGTATTAGTTATAAGTATCACTAGCCCACAGGGCTACAAAATCTAGAATGAATTTTCTGTTCCATATATCTTGTGAATTTGTGTCATAAAAATTGTGATGTTATGGACCACCTTCTATAAAAGTAAACCAACACTCTAAACCCCACATGCATAATCTATAAAAAACAAAGTCTGGGAAAATGATAAATCAAAATGATTCATACAAAAACAGATATCCCCTATCACATGTTATGGGATTCAAAATCTGCAATTTTCTAACGAATATACATCATGAGGAACTGGCTACTATAGATCATGAAACTGAAAATGTTAAAAAAACAAGAGACCCATGGGCCACATCGCTCACTGAGCACTGGTTCACTAAGAAAGCAGTATAGCAACTTTAATCCCCTATTGTGGCCCCACCCAACCTCGGAAAGGGGGGGGGGGGCATTATCTAAAACAAACTTAAATCTACTCCATATTGGGAAGCTTCAGGTAAATATCCACTCGTCTGGTTCAATGAAGAAGATTTTAAAAAGAATTTCCCCAGATATTTGCATGCAAAATATTAATCCCTTATTGTGCCCCACATTACTCTGGGGTCATGATTTGAACAAACTTTTAACTTCACTATATCAGAAGCTTTTCTGGCCCAGTTTCTTTGGAAGAAGATTTTAAAAGATTTTCCCCCACATAATCATATGTAAAACTTTGATCCCCTATTGGGCCCCATTAGATCCCGGGATCATGATTTGAACAAACTTGAATTCCACTATATCAGGAAGCTTTCATATAAATTTCAGTTTTTCTGGCCCAGTGGTTCTTGAGAAGATCATTTTTAAAGATTTTCCCTATATAATCATATGTAAAACTTTGATCCCTATTGGGGCCCCATCATAGCCCGGGGGTCATGATTTGAACAAACTGAATCTCCACTATATCAGGAAACTTTCATATGAATTTCAGCTTTTTCTGGCCCAGTGGTTCTTGAGAAGAAGATTTTTAAATGACACCACCCTATTTTGCATTTTTGTGATTATTTCTCCTTTGATGGGGCTGGTCCTTCATTTGAACAAACTTGATTCCCCTTCACCAAGGATAATTTGTACCAAGTTTGGTTGAATTTGGCCTATCGGTTCTTGAGAAAGAAGTCGAAAATGTGAAAAGTTAACAGACAGACGGACGGACGACAACGACGGACAAAAGGCATCAGAATACTCACTTGAGCCAGGTGAGCTAAAAAACCACAGTAATCCCACTTACATCCACGACTCTGGTTCCTGGACGCTGGTTCTCTAACACGGACGGGGCGTAATTACAGCTCGGGAATGTGGGGTTGTTGTTGTTGATGTCCATAATCATGACGATGACGAAGGAGCTACTGCTGAGCCGAGGATACCCCCCGCAGCAACTGCCGTCATCATAGGCCGTGATGTTTAAAACGTAGCTAGGAATGCTGGGCGGAATCGTATTGGTCAAGGAGATGATTCCAGAACTGGGCTCAATTCGGAACAGGGAATTTTCTGATATCTGATGCTTAGCTAAAAAGTAAAATATATAACATGTTTGGTTTCCAATTTTGTAGGTCTTCTACAATTAATGTAACTTTGAGATTTTATTTCCTAGGAAACAAATTTGCTCTAGCCATTCCATTTATTAAATCCTGCCATTAAAAAAAATCCTGTAACGATGCCAAGCCTACACCACTCACGAGAGAAAAAGTATTCTATGTTGTCCCCGTCAGGGTCCACAGCCTGTACGGTTGTGACGTAACTTCCTGCCTTCTGGTCCTCTCTGATTTTCGCTACAATATCATCTTTCTCCTCGCTGAAGACTGGCGCCTCATCGTTGATATTGGTAACATACAAAACCACACTGGCTTGTCCCGAGAAGGATTTGTTACCATGGTCCGTGGCCTTGACATCGAATACGTACTGGCGATCTGCACGATTGTCGTAGTCTAACCTCCTACAGTGTGAATCAAACAGGACCATCAACTTACACAACTTAAAAACACTTGTGGTTTTAAATTTTTTCTTTAACATTTCTTCCAAAACATTCTTCCCTCAATTTCTCTGAGGATGCTTTTCAATGAGGTATCAAAAAGTGTTTAAAGACAATCCCTTTTCAAAAATCACTAGTAAGTGCCAAAAAGCCCAAAATATGTAATAGGGTCGTACTTTGCTACTTTGAGGTCTCCGATGTATCTGCCACTAACGGGATCTCTCCTGGTCTCCATGTAGAAGTTGTCATCACTGACAGTGTAGGTCAGCTCTGCGTTAGAGCCAGCGTCTTTGTCTGTCGCGGTCACTAAAAATCAACAAGTAAAATATTAGGCATATCAACAAGTACTCAATCAGCTGACAATAACTCAATTCTACTGATCGTCAATAATTGACACTGATGAACATTAACAGGCATTGATGTATAAACTTCTATACATACAATGAGACTTTCAGAAAAATGTATCCCCCTAATTCAACAGGGAATCAGATAGTGGTTGGCCATCGGCAATCTGCCGACAAAATTTGAAAATGGCCAATAATTATCCTCTGAAATGGACAAAAAGGCTGATAGAATTGTCCAAAAGTGGCCAAAATGACTGATAACTTTTCCTTAAAATCTGCCACACATAAAACAAGTCCAAGTAAGTTAATTTTGTACTGATGCCATCTTGTACCGGCAAATTTCGACAGTATTTGACTTCAATTATATTCAGATTATTTAATCAGAACAAAGATTTTTAGGGGACCAAAATGCTACGATATTCAGCTGTTCCCCCCGCCCCCGGCCCCGTCGTCGAATGGATAAAATACCTTAGGTCTATTTTTTCCCAATCATATTATATATCAAATGCAAGCAAATCTTAAAGGCATATTGTCTAACAAAATCTCAATATTTTATTTCACTTAGAATGCATTGAATATCGTAAGATTATGATTGATATTAAATTAAATATGTTGTTAACCAATATGATTATTTACTGTTATTTTACTCCATAACTAAAAATACAGTTTCGTTGAATTCTTCGTCGGAGAAGACAAAATCGATTTAGCGCCCCGCTTTATTCATATGACCCTAGATTTGAACTTCGTTCGGGAAGCTATTTGCGCGTGCATGTACCGCAGTAACCAAAGGCGGCCCTCACGACAAAAAATTCTCAAAATGACTTAACAGCACATATGAATAATGTGTTTCAAGTAGTCATATAAACTAGGAGTTAAAAAAAAATAATACAGCAGTTCATAGAATATATCTAAGTAATAGAATGTATATTTTTTCTTCAACTGTTAACCTTGCTGTGGCTATAGCATTGTGACGTCGTCTTCTGACGTTGATCTAAGTTATCGAAACGTCATCAGAATCTTTGTATATTCGTATAATTAATCAGATTCTCTGGGCAGACAAACTTCACTAATAACGACAATATATCATTTTATTTTTTACAATTTACCATTTTTACTCCTTTTTAATCTTTTTAACTCAATCGCATTAGTTTCTGCTGATCAAAAAAATACAAATGTCATGTGTTAGACAATATGCCTTTAAGACAAAAGATGTCATATGAAGCAAGGTGTAGCTGGCAAAGTTCCCCTTACAGTTTATTCTCCAAACCCCTGCACATGTAAGCAAAAGGTTTTCTGATCTTGCCCCAACCCTCAATCTTGAGTAGAGTATCCTACCTGAAAACAAGAGTGAGTTGACTGGTGTGCCCTCGCTTGTGACATTGGTATACGTGGACAATTCAAAGACTGGGGCGTTATCATTGTCATCTTCCAGGTGAACGATCAGCTGCAAACAAACAGTACACATTGGTACATACTGCAAAGTATTCCTTAACCAATCAGCTGCAAACAAACAGTACACAGTGGTACATACTGCAAAGTATTCCATGAAGGAAATCCTTACCCACAGGTTCTACTTTGGCATTAATAGCTTGCTAAAATTGGAAATTTGATTTATCTCCCTTGCCTGTTGTAACCTCATGCAAGCTTGGATGATCAATATTTTTATATACTAGTATCAGGATAATTATAAACTCAAAGACTTCTGCCTAACCTTTCAACTGACTAGATTTCTGAAGAACCACAGGATAGCAATTTTTGAAGAGGCCAAGAAATTTGCTGATAGATGAAAATCAAATGAATCTTCAAATACTTTTATATATAACATTCATGCACTTGATACACATGCCACTTGTAGTCAGGTTATCACTAATATACACGGTGCAAATCAGCACTATTTCAGTCTGGAGTGTTTAATACCATAAAATTATATGCTGTTAATGTTTTCAGCACAATTTCCACAATTCCCATTATTGTATTGTTTATCATTGTTAAATGTTGGATGTTGTGATACAACAAGAGGCCCACGGGCCTTAACGGTCACTGAGTATATAGCCAACAGGGAGAATCATATTTGCATTTCTAAGTCTCAATACGGAGTCTTTTATTTACACATTAACATTTTTCAAAATATGCATATGGTTCCTATTCATATGCAAAGAAGATTATCATTTCAATCTCACAAGATTGTTCAAGAATTTTAAATGAAAACCTACTTTAATGTCCAGTGAGCTTGACCTTTGGACCCAAAATTCGATAAAGAACATCTTCGTCTCATTAGTGTATATATTGTAATGATATAGTGACTCTAGGTAGAAAGGATAATGCTCTAGAACACAGAAACCATATTGCTACTTTGATGTCAAGTGCACCTGACCTTTGGACCCCAAATTCAAAACGAACATATTCATCCTATGAGTATTCCATATGTTATGATACAGTGACTCTAGGCAGAATAGAAAATGCTCTTAAGCCCAGACACAATATCGCTACTTTCATGTCCAGTGTGCACCTGACCTTTGACCTTTTGACCCCAAATTCAAAAGGGAACATATTCATCCTATGAGTACTCTAATGTATGATACAGTGACTCTAGGCAGAATGGATAATGCTCTTAAGCCCAGACACATACCGTTACTTTGATTGTCCAGTGTGCCAGTGTGCTTGACCTTTGCTTTGACCCCAAATTCAATAGGAAACACCTTTGTCCCATGGGTAGGCCATATGCACAATATGGCGAGGCTAACACTAAAAGTCTGGGAACTATTCTGTCTACAGATGGATGGACAGACAACCCGATTGCAGTAACAAACACACACCCCCCCCCCCCTCCAACTTGTTGCAGGGGGGTATAATTATAATAAAAGGCTCCCTGCTCATTCTATATATTCATTTCGTTTCACATTGAAAAGATGCTTTTCAATGTTTTACATATAAACACTATGTACAAGTTTGGTCCCCCAACTCCCCTGGGGTCAGAACCCCTACCCCGGGGATCACCAAATTTACAATTTTGGTAAAGGCCTTCCTGGTCTACTTCACTATGCATTTGGTTTCTCTCAGACGTGCGGTTGTAGAGAAGAAGATTTTTGAAAATTGGTCACTTTTGGGCAGTTTTTGCCCCGCCCCAAGGGTGCAAGAGACCTGAAATTTACAATTTATGTGCCCCTTGTCCCAAAGATGCTTCATACAAATTTAAAAAGAATTGGACTGGTGGTTATCAAGAAGAAGTTAAAAATGTTCAATTGTTAACGGACATTATGTACCAAATTTGGCCCACCCTGGGGTCAGAACCCTACCCCTGGGATCACCAAATTTACAATTTTGGTAAAGGCCTTCCTGCTCTTCATCTACTGTGCATTTGGTTTCTCTCAACATGTGTGGTTGTAAAGAAGAAGATTTTTGAAAATTAGTCACTTTTGGGCAGTTTTTGGCCTGCCCCAAGGCCCCAGGGGTGCAAAAGACCTGAAATTTACAATTATGTGCCCCTTGTCCCAAAGATGCTTCAATATAAATTTGAAAGAATATGGACTGGTGTTATCAAGAAGAAGTTAAAAATGTTCAATTGTTAACAGACATTATGTACCAAATTTGGCCCCGCCCTGGGTCAGAACCCCTACCCCGGGGATCACCAAATTTTACAATTTTGGTAAAGGCCTTCCTGCTCTACATCACTATGCATTTGGTTTCTCTCAGACATGTGCGGTTGTTAAGAAGAAGATTTTTGAAAATTGGTCACTTTTGGGCAGTTTTTGCCCTGCCCCAAGGCCCCAGGGGTGCAAGAGACCTGAAATTTACAATTTATGTGTCCTTGTCCCAAAGATGCTTCATACAAAATTTGAAAAGATTGGACCGGTGGTTATCAAGAAGAAGTTAAAAATGTTCAATTGTTAACGGACGACGAACGACGCACGACGACGGACGAAGACCAATGGCAATAAGGTCACCTAGAGATTTACTCAGGTGACCTAAAAATACACTGTATTTGCATGTTGATTGTTAGGCATGATCAAAACCACAATATGTACATTTGTGCATTGAGTATATTTAGAAGGTATCAAAATATGTGCCAAAATCCTAAAGTCACCATACATTGATGGGCTTAGAAGACGGAGATTTCCTCTGCATACATTTCACAGCTCTTATGAAAAACTTATGTACACAATATATGGTATAGCAAGGATAACTTAGGAACACATTTCCTCTACGAACAGTTCAAAGTCTCATGCCATGTCCCACATAACTTCAATAAACTGTACATTAATTATTTCAGTTTGTCTATTTGATCTCGCACCCTACCTGTGAGGTATTGGTGAGTCCCGTTGACCTTTCGGTCCCCGTGAGTTTGAGTTTATATATTTCAGTTTGTCTATTTCATCTCACACCCTACCTGTGAGGTGTTGGCAAGTCCCGTTGACCTTTCGGTCCCCACCAGTTTGAGTTTATATATTTCAGTTTGTCTATTTGATCTCGCACCCTACCTGTGAGGTATTGGTGAGTCCCGTTGACCTTTCGGTCCCCACCAGGTTGAGTTTATATATTTCAGTTTGTCTATTTGATCTCGCACCCTACCTGTGAGGTATTGGTGAGTCCCGTTGACCTTTCGGTCCCCACCAGTTTGAGTTTGTAGATGTGGGGGGACGTTTCGTAGTCCAGACTCTGCAGCGCCTCGATCTCCCCCTCCGAGCTGATAGAGAACACAGAGCTGATGTAGCCATTGGTGTCGGTTAGCTGGTAGTCAATGGCCGCCTTATCCGATTTAGACTGGAAGGCTTTGGATTGAACAATGAGAGTTGTACCTTCCGATTGCAGCCTTCAAAATCAACATTTTCACTTCAGTAACATACTGCAAATAGCAACTGATACAGTGAAATCATTTTAATTCGTGGGGGCCAATGTTCGTGGGAAACCAAAATTTTGCTGGTTCGTGGGGACGTAATTTCGTGGGCAATTGATAATTTATGCGAACAGCTTATGTTTATGAAGATAAAAAGGAAAATAAAATATGTTCATGTAGACATGAATTCGTGGGTAAGAGTGACCCATGAAATCCACGAACATTAGTCCCCCACGAACAATGATGATTCCACAGTACATACCAGCAGTCATAGTTATTAATCTTAAAGGAAAAATTTATCATTTACATAGACTACAGAAGAAACTTATTTGTCATATCAAATATTGTAATTCAATCAACTCAAATGAAAATTATTGGAATTCAATCAACTTAAAAGAAAATTGAGAGTCTACTAAAAATTATGAACCATCGCATTCTTTAACGTTAGAGATTATTAAGTTAAATATATCATTAACATCTACATTACAAAATGGTTGTACAGCCTTATCAATATTGTAATTCAAATGTTTGTTATTCATGTTAGTTGCATACAAGTTGCCAATGTACTTCAAACTATGTAAGATAATTCTATCAGAAAAAACAGCATTCCAAATTTTTTTCATCATCATAATCAGTTAACCTTTTGAAAGAAAATTCAGCCTAGTAATTACACCCAAGTGATAGAGACACAGAGGTGCTGGAATTGCATTAGATACAAACACACCCAATAGATAAGTGCTCGTATGACAAATTGCATCTTTTGCAAATAAAAAAGTCAAGTTTTGAAATATCTTACACGTAGTTTGCTAATATGACACTGCAAAGGTGTTACATTACACTTTAAAACAAAGCAGTTTTAGGAATCTGCACAACTTGCTGTTATTTTGGCAAGTCTCAGCATTATTCATGGGGAGATTTTATATATAGAGCATTGAATTTTTTTCCTCCTCCCAATTTACACAAAGTGCAGCTGTATTTACCACCGATACCATCATCAGCTCCAGAACTGTCGAAATGTTGAAAAGCTATACAAAAAACATGCATACATTTACACAAACGCTTTACACATTTCGTGGGATCTAGGGTTGGATTACCATAAACAAATTACTGAACAAATCTTTCCATTCCGAAATTACATTCAAACTTTTCATTATCAACATACATTTGTAGCATACTTGCAAATAATAGTTGTAGTTGCATGTACAAATTAATAACGATAAACTAGATTTACAGATGCCATCACTTTTGATGTTAAACAAAAGATCCATTGAGATGTATCAACTCTAACTGAAGAAAAACAAATTAAGCTCTGAACATTGGCACAAAATGATTACTAGAAAATTACAATACCACCCACAATTCCTCCCGTGGAAACTCTATGGAGTTGAGATTTTTAAGGCAGTTGTCAAATCACTCTTTAAATTGAAATGCAACCCACTTTCTTGAAAGTTCAAACTATCTTTTGATGACAGAATGTCAGGGCCCCCTGATAACTCTTCAAATTTAGGGTTCCTAAATCTGTAAGGCAAAGCTTTGTGACTCAGCTGTAATTGCCTTTCAGAATAAATCAAATGCAACCTTTCTTTCCCAAATTCTTTAGCACGGAATCCTTCTTGAAAATGGACATGTTACAATCAATTATGGTACTTTTTTTTAAACTTAAAAATATGAGAATTAAATTCATTTACAATCAATCATCCATGCATTAACTAAAGATTCAGATTAAATCTTTCTTGATAAACTGCTTTTATAAACAGTAAAGATGTTATTTTTACATATTCTGTAATGGCAGGCTGTACAAATGAAAATACTAACAATATATATTACTCAAACCATTTCTCCAAAGGTGATATCAATACTTCAAGATAGAGTATATATGCATTGATTGTATAGGAGTATTTGTCACATACCAAACCAAGATGACAAACACCACATAATTATAATATCTACCAAAAGAAATATTCTATCTCTCACGTTTTCAATATAAAATATCTTATCAAACACAAAAAGGGACTTTTTAATAACTTTCTCTTTGAGATAAACCATATGGATGGGGTTAGTATTTTATCTGAAGTATCCTGTCACTGAGTCACATTCCAGTGTCTGTACCATTAACACAAGCACCAGAGTGACCTAACCCCAGCTGATAAGGGGACGACTCTTATGCAATAAAATCCTCATTGTAAAACCTGTTAAACCAGCATTTCCTTCCAGTCTCTCTGGATTTCATTCTTTGTAATCACAAAAGACACATAAAAGCACCAACAACATACAAATTAGTGGCTGAAGATTCTGACTCTTGTCAGGAAACACAATAAACAAACCGTTTAAGAGACAAGTCATTTCAGTTTAAATGTAACTGTAGGCCAATTACTGGAACAAAACAGTGATGCATAGAGACACAAGCTGAGTGCAAACATCACCACCAATTCACAAACAGCAACGTGAAATTTTAATTTTATCATAAAAATTTGTTCAAATTTAAATAAACAACAAAACAAGTTCTTCACATCTTTCTTCGATATATAACTTACTTGTACCCGGCTTGGTTGTTTTCAGTGATGAAAGCAACGTATGGATTGCGGTAGAACTGAGGAGGCCTGGACCCCACCAAGACTCGGACGACCTCAAAGTTGGACTTCTGTATCGTCGGGGACCCCAGGTCCTGAGCCGATACCACGAGCTCATACTCCTGACCGAGGTCAAACTGCCCATTCCCACTGACTGTTGTCACGATTCGGCCGAGGCGACCAATGTCTCTGTCTATGTGCTCTATGGTAAATTTCCCTTCACCAGCTAAAAAAAAAGTCTTGTCTTATTAGAAATTCAATTCATTTTAAATTGGAAATCATAGAAAGAAAATGTGCACACAAGGCATTTACTATAAATGGCTTTTCATTTCGCGGGGCTAAAATTTAGTGATTTTTATCTTTAAGCATTTCGTGATGGTTTAAATTTTGCGGATGGTATAAATATCATATACCCTAATACATTGAACAGCACTTCGCAATGGTTTTATATTCACAATAGTTGATATAATTGTGAATATAGCAAAAATATAATCCACAAGAATATTTCCCCCTTTACAATACTATGAAGTATATAAACTATAAATAATGATGAAATAAAAAGAAAAATATACCATGAAACTAACTTAGTATAAATCAAATATCCCAATCATTCCAGATACCCAAGTATTTTCAGAAAGCCTCTTAATTTTCTTTAAATGCATTGCCTTTATTTATTTACTTATTGCAATGCTTTAATTACCAGACTCCAGGTTATATTGGATATCAGAGTTGGTGTCAGGATCTGTTGCTAGAAGTTCATAAACTAGTTCTCCAACCCGCGGATTGATCGGTACTGTTGCCAGAAATGGACGAGGCTGGTTCACGAATGTTGGCTTTTCATCATTTACATCGGTGATATTTAAATGCACAGTCCATATTTGGTAATCTGGAAAGAGATCAAAACACATGACATTTGATTCAGTAAAAAATGTGTGATATATTAATGCTGTAGTGCACTAAGTCTATACCGACACTGATTGTGTATATCTACATTAGTAGTAGTATTTATTTACCAAATCAGGGCCCAAATGGGCATAAACATGTAATTACCACCTCAGAAAATGGTCCACAATGATGCATTTACAAAATTGTGACCATTTTCACCACTGATATGATATCATAAAACAGACCCATGCATTTCCAAAGACACCAATCAAACAAACTTTTCCCCTCTTCACGGCCATTTTTAACACCCTTACAGGGCTTAACCTTCAGAAAAAAATAATATTTAATCAATACATCAGCATCTCCAAGTTTCTATCACTTCATGCCTTTACATCCTGAGAGGCATCCAACACCACTACATTTAACATTGCATCACAGACAAACTATCAGGCTGCATTATTGATGTCTGCCGATATAATTGTTATCATTATTTTAGATGCATTTGAATGTAGTCTGGCTGCAGCGGCAACTCTTTGTCTTTGTAGATCAATACATCAAGTGTTGATGGTCCTCGTTCTGAGCCATCAATCTTTGCACGTCTTTGGAATCGATGCAAGAGCTGCACACAAGTTGCGAGCAAATTTTTTGAGTAAGATATTGAGAAGGTTCTGGTGGCACTTGATGCTGTTATCCACGGACTAGAATATCATGCTATTTATTCATGGACTAGAATATCATGCTATTTATTCATGGACAAGTTATTCAGACGATTCTGTTTTACTGAATCAAAACATCAGTCTGTATATCCACAATGTAAACACACAATATATATATAGGGGTGGATATCTATATAAAGCTGTGCTACATATTCAAATACTTCTTCACTTCTTCACTTAGAACAGTTACATGTAAATGCTTCTTCAAGAGTTCATTGCAATATTTGTGCTTTATAAAATATTTCAAATGCAGTATTATCTTGTATGATTCTCTTTGACTGTCATTTCCATTCTCAATGACTGTGTGACAGCGTGGCGAGAATTTTTTCCTTGCCTAGATGGTCGAGTGGTCTAGCGTGCTGGTCATGTGCTAGCCTGCTAAACTTGGTTCTGCAGGTCGTGAGTTCAACCCCGGGGTAGGGGGTGGAAGTGGGTATCTATATGTACTAGTGAATTTCTGTGCTTTATATACACACACACAAACCTCTTTTATATATTAATCTTCCTGTTTTCTACTACTTTGTAGTAAGCTAAATGCAGAGTTCTTGAAATCTATTTCATTTCCAGATTCTTATCAGTCCAAATGATGAAATGCACTTTGAACTTTTTCTGGTCCAAACAAATTTCCTTTGGACTGGTAAATTTTCAAGAGCAATGCTACTGGAAGTTTTATAAGGTTAGACAGAAAATCATTCCAGGGTACTCTGAGCTCTTGCCTGCTGACTGTATACGTGTTATCCTCAGATCCTAGCTGTTACATACCAGGCATTTTATGGTAATATCCTTAGACCTAGCTGTTACATATTTTATGGCAAACAATTTGAACAAGTCTTGGAAGACATCAATATTGTTTACTGACCAAAATTTTCTGTTAACTGACTCTAGTGTTTTTTCAGACACGAGAAATAATATCAAAATTTTCTATTTCATTATACATATATATGAATACGTACAATTTTGTGAACTTATATACATTTTGTTTTATTGTTATATTCAAAACCTTGATCACCACAAGTAGTTTTCATCAAAATCAGAAATTCAAAACCGTGTTTTTGGTTCATCACAAAAGGATCATGGCCAAAGCCTGTTCTCCAAAACTTCATATTACACATCCGTCAGACTGATGTTGGGTTTTAGGGTTCTGTAAAACTCCATACACATCAATTGTGTTTTAGGGTTCTGTAAAACTTTATACACATCAACTGTGTTCAGGGTTCTCTAAAACTCCATAGGCATCAATTGTGTTTAAGGTTCCCTTGTGTGCATGTTGTTATTGATTAAATGACTCCTGAAAAGCACACATCCCCATCCTGATGCCAACAGAGTTTATTTTCTTGTCATTTCCAGATCAATTGAGGTAACTCTTTTTTTTTTTTTACTCAAGAAACAATCGATCACAGCAATCTACAACTGCAAGCATGTTCTTTTGTCTCCAATCTCAATTACTCTCAGAACTATATAAAGGCAATCAGCTGGCACCAACTCATCTTGCTCTCATATGCATTATTTAGCATTGATGTTAAGATCACACGTACATGATCAAAAACTTCCTTGGAAGTGATAATTCAATGAAATCTGTTATTACTTTAAAACAAAAATTCATGTTGAATGAATGAAAGTACACATACAAGGTGTGTATACGAGGAATATTTTGAAATTGAAAATATTTAGTAAATAATTGCAGTTCTTTCTGATAGGACTATAATGAATCCATGATCTTTGGAATGTCAGTCTTGTAGCTAACCCAATAAGCAACTAAATGACAATCTTTTTTGAAGGGATATTGTCATAATATAAAAGATTAATTAGTACATGTACATAACGATGATGATTGCATATTAGAAAAAATCCCAACAAAAAGATTTCACACAATAAATGTTCTTGACAATTACTGCCTATTAAGCCATATATGTATAGTTCTACAAGCTTGCATTATCCCCCAATTCAAAGTACTACCAAATACTATAGTGCACATATAAACTGATCTTTATAAAGAGTATAAAATGTCTATACCATACTATTATACTCATGGTTGATACTTTCTATACCACACTATTATACCTAAGGTTGCTTTGTGTCAAATTTGGTTGTTATCACATTTTATGTGAACAGGCAAACTTCTGATGTTGCTTAAAATCTATGTAAATCAGCAATGTGAATGAAATGAATACCTATAGGATAGGGCTGTGCGATAAT
The DNA here is from genome assembly GCA_903981925.1 of Ostrea lurida. Taxonomy (NCBI): domain Eukaryota; kingdom Metazoa; phylum Mollusca; class Bivalvia; order Ostreida; family Ostreidae; genus Ostrea; species Ostrea lurida. Next base: position 25,294 of record CAJDSM010001487.1, read on the forward strand.
ACCGGTATTCCGATATATTGCGATTCATTAATAAAAAATATCGTATCGCGATACGTTTTTTCAATACCGGTATATCGGCGATGATGTTCAGGCTAGGAATTTATGTTCAGCTTGAGAATTTGCTCACATTACATGTAAATGTTACGTTTAATATGAATGAAACATTTTTGTGATTGTTCTAAACACTAAGACATAGTTTTTCTACTTCAAATAGAGTGATGGAGTTAAGCAATCAAGTCTTGTTTCTTATTTTTCATATATTCTACATAGAAATCAATCTCATATTCAATGAAATAAGAGAAAAGGTCGTTGATTTTCTACTTTGAAAATATTGCAATACGTATCGCAGTGCATTTGAAAATATCGCAATATATCGCGATACAAAAATTTCATTTGATACGCAGCCCTACTATAGGAGTAAAATGTCAACTTGCATTTAATCAAATCAATCAGCATTTACATGCATCTTTATGTAGCTCCTTGGCAAAGTCAGAATAATCTCACATGAGGCATCAGTCTTCTCTCGATTCATGCCTGGTAAATTCTTAATCTAAAGCACCTTAAAGTTATTGATTTTCATCAAAAGTGATTCCATTTGTAATTCAGTCATGGCCTCAGGACAAAGTCGACTCATTATTGGAGACAGTTCCTAGATGTCCTAATGGGTCATCCACAAATCTTGCACTGATTTTATTTATTCCCCTGACCAAAACCGTGTTACAGAATGCTATAGCATGACATTGGGAAACTGATTGATCACTAAGGACCTGTTCCAGTCACTGATCACTCCTTGGTACCGACAATGCAGACCTCCCAACCCAATTACCACAGTAATTAGAACTTCATCATAAGGGTGCGCATTACAATACATCAAATCAATTATCAAAGCACACTGGAGGAGGATATAGGCTCTGTATGGTGGATGAAACAGAGCCTAGATCTAATAAACACAAGACTGGGCTATAAATACTGTTTTCTTTGATCCATGAATCACCTCCTGTTCATTTACTCTCACAAGGGGGAATTCTTGTTCTAATGTCTGGCTATATTGTAAATTTTTTTTTTACCAATTTCCTATAATCTGTGACTAATGATTCAGAACATCTTATTAAATAAACTAGAAGATGAGGAAAATTTGGGTTCCATAAAATACTCTCAGTCAGAATATAACCTTTGAAATCAATGAACATCCACAACCCTTTCCAATATCTAGAGCAATAAAAATGTTCATCTTCTCTGTTACATCAGGATTTTATAACCTTCTATCATAAACACCAACAATCCATCAATACTGCCGCTTCCTCTTACTGATGGTAAAATATTTGCTCAGACAATTCATGGACAACAAAGGAAACAAAAGGATGTCTTATCAAGGCAAACACAAGGAGACATCCCTCTACAGGCGGTATCATACAGAGTCCAAACAATATCAGCACTGTTATAATGTGTATACAGTAGATGAACAATTTTGTTTTAAAGAGAGGTAAATTGAATGGTAAGAATATGTGTGTCTGGCAAGTACAGGAATCCCAGTTCTGCAAAATACACAAACACAATGCAAAAACAATTAAGGAAATACGAAAAGACTTCCTTACACCTGGAATTGGTCAAGCTGACATTTACATTGCCACCAAACAACAGAAAGCTCTCTACCTCATAATTACAACTCATAAATGACTCAGGTGCAAGCAAACAAAATGAACCATTATTGGCCATAGACTGATAGAAATTCCCATTTCCATCAACAATTTCAGACAGAAATTTTGGAGGGTAAATTTCACAGCTCATAAATTACAGGAGTGTTTATGGCACATGGCATTAGCACCCTGGTGAATTACAGCCCCTATCTAACAGTTGTAATTGCTCCCCCTGACCCTGGGTGACCCCAAACTGTTGTTTACTCTTAATAGGCTAGACATTGGCACCAACCATAAACACAATTAATCTGTGTCAGGGGTTAATTTATACTTCACTTTTTTCTTTGACAAAGTTGAGGATTGAAAATGACTTGAATGCAGATGGTCTGTGGGGACTACTTGCACATTTATTCATTCCACTGACTTCAGCTGCACTTTTTTATTATGGAAAATGAGCGAACATTTTGTCCATGCAGACATGTGATTTGGAATTCAGTCCTCAATATCAGTCCCTTGTTGCGGTAATGAGTGAATAGCAATACTCTCAACAAGAGATACAGAAGAGTATGACTCAGTGCAGTATTATGCAACATAAAAATTAGCGTGCCACATGTCTGATTTACAGATAAAACCCCAGTAATAGATTTTTTTGTCTGATCATGAAGCTGTGTGCATGATCCAAATTAGAACAGAGTCAATAAGAAAATGTCTCTTTAGTAAGTTCAACATATTACAAACTCTTGTTTCGTTGTAATAATGTCCATAAGTCATTTTATTACCACATCCCCTGATCCCAGGCAGCTGTTAAAGTTAACACATTTAACTTTAAAACCCCTTTTTCTGTGACAGATTATATCAGACACGTACAAAGAATGTCAAACTAGATGGCAATGGGATGCTAATTGTAGGCCTGTACCAATCCCTCAGGCAATCCCTACTTGTACAGGCTTTATTGTAGCTTGGTTGGAAGCCTGGGTAACAATTAGGATCATCAAGACCAGGAATTCCAAAGACAGATTGGTGGACTTATTTAGGGGCAAAGTCAAATCAACACTCACAATTCTAAATTCAAAGATACATCTCAACTGTTGGGCCTGACTAACAAAAATGATGATGTCTTCTGAATGTGTTTTGAGATTTAATTGATTATAAGTCAATCATACAATAGTCCGACAAGAGAGCACCGGGTGGTTCTCATTCTCTGAAGAAGACATTGGGCCATCAGACCCGACGGATGTACAGTGCCTCAGGTCCAACATATTGATCTCAACATCAGACCACAATGTTCAGTGTTAGGTTCAATCTGAGTTTAAAATACTATCATTAGTATCAATATGGTATCACATAAAAAGCTTCTTCCTGCAATATATGAGATTGGAAATGATTGCAACCAAACCACATGAGCATGCTTTCAGCCAAAAAAAAATAAGCCAAGTTGGGTTTTTTTTTTTTTTTTCAATATTGTGTGAACTTTTGGTCTGAAAGAATTGACTTGGTCCTGTATAAAGGACCAAATGTCAAAGATAGATGTGACCAGTACTGCAAAATGTGACCAAAGTTACAATTCTCTTTCATTCATAGACTTCTTCGGACACATTTTCTCCTAAAACGAATATTGAGCAAAATTTGAACTATTTTTTCCATCACATTTATTGTCCTCAGAGCAATGGTATATATTTCGAATTCACGGATATCTCCAAGTTTTTTCTCAGTCCCATTGAATTCAAGATATTAACGAGGGTCAACTGTATTTTAATTTTTGCCTTACTATTGCTAGGTGGATCTTCACCAGTTTTCTTGAATCCAAAAAATGCTCCATACTTTTGACTGGTTTCCCCAGGGTATGGAACAAAGTCCACAGTCTTATACCCAGTCATTATATTTAATACACAAAATTTTAAGTGCTTGATATGATTAAAGGAGTAGGCCCACGAAGGGTGGAAATCTGCCCTGTAAAATGGTAAAAATTAAAATGAAATTTCAAGAAATTATTTTCTGCAAAAAAAAATGGATTATGACTGCATTACGTAGGTAAAAGCAAGGTGAGAGGAGGTACATGAACTTATGGTGCTGCACTTGATACTAGCGAGTGTATGTCGAGAGGACGTCCCATGCTGTACACCTATATGGAGGACGAGACGCATAGAAATAACACTGACAAATATAGAGAGTGAGAGAGAAGTATGTATGTACTCAATTATCACACACAGCGTATATAAGAATTTTGGTGATATATATAAGAGAGTATATATTCGGGTCATATACGAAGCTGACCAGGAGACCGAGTAATTGGGATGCGGGTAGGTCAGAGAGCCTCCTGAGCTAAAAAGTAAAAGTGTATGTCGTAAAAGAATTGCTAACCGTCCTGAGAAATTCATATTGTACCTGCAAAAAAATGTTATGAAAAATTCAATACCGTCCTGGCAGATCATATTTAAACTGACAAAAATCAAAATTGGTCCAAGCCTGTGCTCTATAACAAATTTCGTTTTTATCACAAAAATATGGCGATTTTAAGCAAATTCTTGCATTTTTTGATATTTCATGATGTTTGGGGCATTAAATCTTAGATACACCAATGTAAAACTCAAAACTTTTACCACTCTGATAAACTCTCATACATGGGCTATCATTTTTGCAGAAAATATTTGTTGAAATTTCACTTTAATTTTACATTTTACAGGGCAGTATTTCGCAGCCCTTCGTGGGCCTACTCCTTTACTTGCCAGCACTAAAATGAATAATTTTTTAGCTATTATTAATTTTATAACTTTCTGGTGGATGCTGGACATAATATGAAAATTTTCCCAATTGAATGGGTATGGGTACCTTGATTCCCATAAGGCCAAAAATAAAATAGTTGTGTTTCTGCTAACATTCCAGAAAAAAATAGGGCAGGTAGGTAGGAAATTGATTTTATTTTATTTCTAAATTTTATTTTCAATAGTAGGCAAACACATTATAATTATTAAGAAACTCAAACAATCATACTGATTGATCATATATATTCATTTATATGATTTATTACCATTAACTATGGAATTCCAAGTGAATTTTATACTTTCAAGATTTGTTTTGAGTTACAAAAATTATGATACATCCAAGTTGCTCATATGCTTGACACAGTATAACTAAAACGGAAATCATGAACTAGGAACATATTTTATCCAGAATTTTTTTTTTTAAACTTTCAAAAATTCAAATAAAATTTCTAGGGTCGGTCGGGTTAGCGGAAACTCAACACTTTTTATTTTAGGCCTAAGACATCTAGAAAAAAAAAAAATTTGACTATACCCAAATGTTACAATGTCTTGAAATATTGAATAAAAGTATTCACAATTTAAAAGTACTATGAGATGTGCACGACGCCATGCAAAGAAAATGTGCCAGTGGTCAGCCATATGTATATAATATAATTTCCTATTAGTACCACTGTTACTTGTTGATGCACATCATCCCTAGAAAAAGGAGAATGCTTTAAGGTCAGCAGTTCATCATGTTTTGATTGTAACACTAGTAACCCCCACTGGCCATGGAGTAAACATCTGTTCCTTGGCAGGTATGACTTCAAAGGCTGGACAGCTAGGGCCCTCCCAAACAGTTGTTACAATACACACAATATAAATTAAATGAATTTAGTAATATGTACATCTAACTTTGTGGCAAGCAAATTTTGCAGTCTTAATTAAGTTAACAAACCCCTTTTTTGAGCATGCATCTAGAAGTCATTGGTCTCTGCATCTGAACTGTCCATTATAAACCAAAGGAAAATATTTTGACATGCATGCTTGAAAAGAACTTTGAAAAGAGAGTTCAAGAGTTCAATACTGTGGTCTAGAAACACTATAATAATTATACTACAATTAATTATCATTGCAATCATAATATATGGTTAAATATAATTTCATTTAAATACGTTTAACGTAACTAACTTAGTAATTAATATTGATGAAAAGCACAGGCCTGGCAGCATGGTATCTTATATGTCAGAGATTGGGGGAGGGGGGGGGGGGTCTGTAGTGGGACAAATTGGACCCAATTCACAATGCTAAAAAATAAGTGCTTTTCCCAACAAAGGAAAAAGACCGTAAATCAAAAATACTTTCAGTATTTTACTATAGTATTTACATATTGTCAGTAGCTTAATTGCAATTAAGCTAGCGATTGGTATTCTATAAATCTGTCAGCGTCACAAAAAATGTCACACCATTTAACAAAAAATTATACTAAGACTGGCAGTTATAAAACTGTAAAGATGAGAGGATAGTATTAAAAACAAGACAGTGTTTTAATATTCTGACAATATAATTAAAGACTGAATCAATGCCCTCTGACCACCTTGACAAAGAAACTATGTCCAAGATTGAACATGATTAATATTTAAATGATAGTGACACGAGCAATAGAAACAAACTCCAGTCTAATTGATGATTTAAGTTCTGATGATTCTGGTGAGGAAAAATTATCATCTTCTTGGTCTTCAGCCACCACTTACACTGAGAGCAAAGACAATTAAAGGAAACTTGGCATGGGTGGCTCAGTGGTTAGAGCACCTGACTAGTAATGCAGGGGTCCTGGGTTCGATTCCAGTTGTAGATTTTCTTCTCTCCTACATGTATACTACATTACACACACAAACATATACATGTATTTAACTGATATATATATATTCAAATATAAAATAAATCTAGCATTATAGATCTACAGACCTTTAGAGAGTGACGAGGTAATGTTGAAGCGGACTGTGACGTTTCTGTGTCGGGGGTTCTCATAATCCAGCGTGTGGCCACTCTTCAGGTAGACGTTCCCCCGAGTATCCACCTGAAACGCCCGAATCGAGTCGTACAAAATGGAGTAGAATTCGGTTCCTGGTGGTGGTGCTGGCTTGGTGGCAACACTGAAGACTACAGTTCCAACCGTTTGATTTTCAAGAACCACATACGATTTTTCTACAGTCATAAACTTGGTCTGACGCTTAGAAATTTGATGGAATGGTCTGAACTTGAGAGTACTTGGGAGGACACGAATGGACACAAATGCTTGCGACTGTTTTCCACTGGTATCTGTTGCATAAACTTTAAAGTCATGACTTCCGAGACGTACTGCTTTGGCGGACAGCTGTCCAGAATCGGGATGAATGACAAAGGTTGATGTATCACTTAGACTGTAGATTATTTTATCTGAATCTTGGTCAATGGCAGAGACTTTCAGAATATTGGTCATAGGCTCCTGAATGAGCAGACTATCATAAACTGTTGCTCGATAAATGTTCTGTGAAAATTTTGGAATGCTGTCACTGACACCAAGCACTTTGATTTTCAGAATGGTTGATGTGGATGCAAAGTCATTTATCCATGCTTTCAAAATATAAACATATTTACCTACACTTTCACAATCTAACAAACTTGTAGACACAATTTTCACATTCACAGAGTCTTTGGAATTGTTCACTATTGTAAATTCAAAATGATTATTTGAAGGTTCTAGTGTAAATTTCACTGCTTTAAAATCAACATTAATATTTTCTTTCCATCTCACTTCAGAACCAGGTGGCAAGTTTTCTTGAATTGTGCCTTGAAAAATTTGACTAGAAAATGCTTTCAGTTCCCATGTTGTGCTAATATTCAAATGCAAACTGTCAATAAATGGATACTCTTTTAAATCATTTGAAAAAGTCAGAGAAAATGAACGTCCAACATGGGGATATAATCCCATCTTGGTTGAGAGATTTCCATCTTCCGAGATGTGGAAAAGCGATCGAGCAAGCTCGTCAGTGATGGCGAATTCAGCATGGCTAGAGGAGAGCCTTGTTATGAATGTATTCACTGGGACTGTAAATGGAATTTCTATGACACTAGTTTCTCCATATACACCACAGATATTGCAAAGATGTATTATCCAAATATAAACAGTCACACATGCTCCTGCGCCCTTCCATCCTGTGAATACCATGTTTCTTCTTAACGTTTGATTTTTACATCTGAAACGAGAATTCATTCTACAACCACATGTTCAGTATTGAAATCTGGCCTGATCGATCTGATCAAAGGCTCTAACATTACATCAAGTCCAGATGCTTAGTTCTTAACTGCACTGTTCAATTAAATATATTTTTCCCCATCATGAATTTACAAATAAAATATGAAAGCCCTACAGAGCAGAGGGCAAGTGACATCAAGCATGCCGCCGGCAGTTCGAAAGTGACTTATAAGCTTACAAATCACGCAAATGACCAACAAAATTTAAAGCGATTTGATTATTTAATATTTTGATACTGACCTTTAATCGCAATTCACACTCATATCATTCCATTTAGCTTCGCATCAAAATACAACATTTAAACCCATGCTCAGGTGTCAAAACAGTGCCGCTGTTCCAGTTTACTCCTGCCGAAAAATCTCTGAAACAAAAACTCAACGCAAGTGTCAAAAGATCAATGCTAAATTTTTAGCAGTATTCTCTATGCTTCGATATTAAGTCATCTCATATATTACACATGTTTTTATTCTGTAAAACTACATTTACAACATAATCGTTTAAATGGAACAGCCGCGTGGGCGGGATTTAATACGTAATGAAGCGAGACGATGTTTAGGTGCGTTTGATTTGTTGAGTTTTAGCATCACAGCTGCAGTAGAATTCATGAATGGTTGAAAAACTGTCATGGAATGGCCGTCAATTTTTATTTACAACAATTATTTTTCCTTAATTACACAGATTATCAAATTAGTAAAAATAATGATAATAATAAAAATATTTTTTAAAACATCTCCCGCCTTGTTCTTAATTAAATACACTTACGCTGTTAGACCGATTCCGGGGGCCGATCTTTGACTGCGGATTACCCCCAATCTCTCACCAGAGGGCGCGTTACGCAAGCTTCACTTACACCTCTGTTATCGTCTGCAAAAGTAGTTCGGCCAGAGCTTTATCTTGTTCCTCCCGTAACTCTCTATTTCCGTCACATGGAGCTACGACTTCTACGAGGTTTTATGTTAGCCTGGTGCCCTGGCCTTCCCACAATGCTCCGCAAACGAAGTCGTAGCTCCATGTGACGGAAATAGAGAGTTACGGAAGGAACAAGATAAAGCTCTGGCCCGAACTACTTTTGCAGACGATAACAGAGGTGTAAGTGAAGCTTCGTTTGCGGAGCATTGTGGAAGGCCAGGGCACCAGGCTAGGTTTTATGTTTGTTCCATGTTTACATCTAACCAGTGACGTATGTGACGTATAATGATACGTCACTGATCTAACTAAGTGAAAATATTTTGCGAGAGCAAAACAAAATAGTTCAACAAATTTGAATGTTGTTTTATTGTAGTTTTTATCGTTTTAATACCCAATAATATGCCAAAAATGATAAGTCTTTCAGTTTTTAATATGATAACGATAAAAATCTGTAAATATTAAAAAACTAAACGTTTTACAAAAATCTTGTAATTTAGACGATAACAGAGGTGTTGGAGAGAAAACGTACAACGCCCTCTGGTGAGAGAATGGGATTACCCCGTTTACCTGATCGGGATAAAGGACTTACGGCGGGTGTGACTGGTCGACAGAGATACCTGGTCTGGTGTGCCCGGGGTACGTGATTGTCTCACTTTTAATTTTCTATTCCTTACAGACGCTATGAGATTGATCACAGTTCGTTGTCTTCCCATTTCAATTATAATTGAAGATGATCATTACCATCTACCGGTACTCAGTAATATCGTTGGATGACCACGAGTCCAGTGGGGGGCTTAGAAGGGGCGTACGCGCACCCAGCGCGCGCCCTCAAAATTTTTCAGATTTAATTTTTTTTTTCCGACTCTCAGAGAAATAAACGACACGATCTGTTTTTATTGGTAAAATCTAATTTTCTTTAAAATTTGTGTCATTTAATTTTTGTCAATTTCACTTCTTAAAAAATTTTTTTTCCCCAATTAATTGAAATATTTTTTTCTTAGTTATCACATTTTTCACATTTTGGTCCATCTAGGAATACTGATAAACCTACCCATTAATTAAATATGTATGATGAATGTGTTCCAGTAAAGAAATTAGGGCAGTGAAAATAATTAAAATTTTGACCTCGAATAGGTGTAACTGTTATCTATCAAATTATGCTTGCACAATCTATAAAAGTGATATTGACTAGAAAGATAATTTACTAGTAAGAATGAAATATTATATATTTACTAATACGAAGGTGCTCGAGACATTTGGCATCACAAATAGGCACAAAACTGCTTTAGGGCGAAACCACAGGCGTTCGAATTTATTATTAAAGAATACGACCCCAGTGATTTAATGACATGTGGATGAAACGTCTTTTGAGGTGTGGCTGGTTGTCTCTTGTGTCAGTCTAAACGCCCCCTGGAGGTTAGGTTTCCTTGTTGTTCGCCGACACGGAGTCACGGAAATTGTACAAAACGCAGAAGAATCACGGACAAGTATAACGATTACGGATATTCTATTAATTGCTTCTATCGAAATTCTGTTTGAAGCTTTACAATCTATCAAAACATCACAATTTGTTTCATGAAGAATAATTAAACAGGAACTGCCAAAATATTGGTATAAAAATAAAATGGCGAAGTAAGAATGTATTAAACGTAATCATAGTCTCATAAATCACATACAAAATCGAGTGTACGGCAACACGG
>CAJDSM010001488.1:0-21720 GCA_903981925.1 Ostrea lurida
TCCCTATTCTTGCAGCCTCCAAAACTAAAAATGCCAAACTTGAAAACAAATAACAACAGGGAGGCTAATAATGAAAATTATATTGACATCAGAAAATATAATTTTACTAGTTAAAAGATCTATGAAATGAAATTGTATTTTACCGTGATCGCAAAGGATTTTCTTCACTGAGTTAAATGTAAATAAATCCACATCAAAATCGGCGCGGAAATAACAAGTTATCGATCCCGTAACAGGGCTATTTTTACCTGCTTTCAAAATCACGGTATGGAATGATGACGGATTTCCGTGTTATTTTCCGCGTTTCCAGACTAAGCGTGCTCAACAACGGACCTTTCGTGTTGTAGGAAATTGAGAAGGTAGTTGTCTTACAAATCTTCTTACTAAGCGTTATATTTGAATTCGTTTTCATAAAAACTTTCTGTTACGGAAATTCTTGAGACGTTTTTGCATTAACATTTCTATATACAGTAGCTTGATATTGTCAATTATTTTTACAATCATCCCCGCAAAAGTACCAAACCAGACGAAAATACAGATCATATTTGATTTGAAATATAATTTCAGCTTTTCTGTGTATAATACATCTTTATAGACAAATATGAAGAAAAAGAAAAACGTTCTACCACATTGAAATTATGTTATTAATGCTTTTTGCTATATAATTAGTTTTTTTTTAAGGACTGTGGGTGGCAACCGGACTATTAAGTGTTTAGGGACATGCAATATTTATCACCGGGTGGACGCGGTGCAAAACAACGATGGGACACAAACTTTTTTATGACAACAGGAATGAGGGCAATGGTCTTTTTATGTGAATAAATTTTGGATGGGACATTCATTTGTCAAATGAGAAAAAGTGCAAAGATTTTTGTACCATTGGATTTTCAAAAGAATGATTTACAAGAAGAACAAGATTCATCAATTGTATCTAAGGCAAGGTTCCATTTGTTTTTTTGCCTGTTTGTAACTTGCATTTATCTTTGTCATTATTTCAAATTCAAATCACATAGTGCGACATTCACATGTAAGACAGACAGGGGAATGCTTACTCCTTGGAAACGTTCAAGAGTTCTACCTCGACTTGGGGCTCATCTGAGGGTTTCATCGTTTTAACTCATGTGAATGTGATTCTCTATCATGAATGTTACTCATTTACTTTGGTACTTAAAAAAGTCTTAATTGTGCACAGAGACAATATATGACATGTTATAATATGTCTCTGATTGTCTCTGTGGTGGGAACACTAACTTTTTTTACTCAAAAGCATATTTATGGGACACAAACATTTTTCTTAAAGATGATTGCATGGGACACACAGTTTTTTTTAACATGAAATTTCAACCTGCAACGGTCCCACCCGGTGAGAAATATTGCATGGGTCCCTTAGTGGACCAAGACAACAGTGTTTGAGAAACCTAGCTATCATGTTTCATTGGGTACATTTCTAGGAAGTTGAATTTTGACTTAATCATTAGAACTTAAGTTATCACTTTTAGTCATACAATGTTAACATTTTTTTCCTATACAGTCTGTCTTTAGAAAACATTAAAGGAGTTTTATCACGATTCAAAAATTTTCGTTATTTTTTGATATATCAAAGAAAAGATGCTTTTAAAATCATTCTCAGTTTATTGTGTCAAAAAGCTATAATTTTCAAAGATATAGCTTTCAAAGTTTGAATTTCCGAATATCAATTTAATCGGCGATTTACGCGCCATTACTGGTCGTCATAGGTGTTCAATTGGGACACTTGTTTTGTTTAATAAGCGACCAAATTAATCACGCCTGGAAGACCGTTACGAACAAATTATCGATAATAGGATTAAACAGATGATAAATGGTGTATTGTGCGGCATTTGGATTTTTTTCAACACCTTTTTTGGTCTGAGAAAGGGGTTCGTTTTCCCCAGGTGAAAATCGTCATTGAGTAGGTTTTTACTCGAGAATTATCGCTTGCTTTGATAACTTATCAATATTGTGAATAATTAAATACAAAAAGTATCTTGGAAACAGCCAAATCATTTTTTTTAATCGAATATTCTTTAACCACGTATAAGCATATATGCTGTACATCGCCCGTTTGCACGACGTGCTAAATCAAACAAGTGATCAGCACGTTTTTGTTTTACGAAAACATTGTAATATAGACTGCGCTTGCCACTTGATAGTGTTTCAATTTCCCTAAAAGGCAAATGCTTTTTCTTTCACACATGTTATGAGTGAGAATAAAAAAACTAATTTTGTGACTGCATGTTTCATATCAAATTACAACTCCAAAGATAATTTATACTTTATGTTATCAATTAAGCAAAAAGCAAATGAAAAAATTGTTCGATGTTGAAATATTTTGGATTTTAACCTCTTGCTGAAAACACATATTTCACCAAACTGGTACTCCATTGTCGCACTCCCTGAGAACGAGTTCCTTGATTTCCCACGTGTCCTTTGCAGTAAACGAACTGACTTGTTATCATCTTACTCATTGCGAACAATGTATGGATTTAATTTCAATTAACCGCATTTGTTTTTTACAGAAGAGCCTAAATAATACGGCACTCAAACATACTCCTTCTGACAATTACGATGGTGTATTGACCTAATCGTAACATTCGTATTATCAATCCGGGCAACTGCTGAGTACCACAAATTAAAACCGATAGTTTTAATTTTTTAATTTTTATTTTCATAACTTCGACTATTTCGAAGTTTTACAAAGGAAATATCGGAGTCTGGCTTAAACTTTCATGAACAAAATATGTGCTATGCTGAACTTAACATGTTAACATGTGTTGTAGAGGCTTCGCTATCGTCGCTACTCGTAGGCGTATTTTCTTCGTTATTTTGACTGCTAGAGGTTCAACATGTATAGATCGAATGTTCATTTACTAAAGGTATTTCATCGATGTCATAATTTCTCTTCTCGAGTGAATTTTTTACCGTTAAACTCAGAGCGTTCACGAATAATCATACGGTCATCTGTTAAAGAAAATGAACGCAATATGACGCGACAGTGACCACGTGACCCGCATATCTCCATTAACGAAAAATTGACTGCGAGGACTAACTTTTGAGGCGTATTTACAACTAATTACGGCTTTAATTGCTTTAATTGAACTGTGATGTGTTTTAGAGTTAATAATTAGAATGTAATTATGGCCTAATCTAGAAAAGTTTGAAAATCCGTGATAAAACTCCTTTAAGCATTAGGATATACCTTTGTGACGGGCGTGGGACAAGGGTGGGGGTGCCCCCTCAGTTTTGGAAGAGGGGGTGGCAAGTGGGTTTAGTACACTCCTCCCCGCTTCACTTTTTAACAAAATTTCGTTTACATAGAATGACCAGATGAGAATACCACGGTTAAAAGATACTCAATTCTAATATGCAGTCTCCCAGCAGACAAATCATTTCTTGCATGTATGTACCTTACATATTTCTCATAATCCATTTACATTATTTACCGAGTGTATGATGCATAGTTACATAACGAGTCTCTGGATTATCGGACCTTTGAAATGTAGGATGGTCATCGCATTAGAATCGCTATTTGGGGTAACCCCTCCCCCGACGCGACGTTGCTGAGGGATGGAGTTTATTCACACAAAACAGAATCGTCTAGTTCTCGAGCTATTACTCTTGATTATTTAAAGAAATGTTTTAAATATACACTTACATACAGTGGAATTTCGATGGCTCAAACTGCATTGGCTCGAACACCATGGATGTCTGGAACCCTTTTTATTGTCCCTTCACTCAACACCCATTTAGCTCAAACTGTTTTTATTGGTTCCACAAACTTTGACATTTTGATACCGTGTTTGCATGACCAATAAACAAAAATTTGCCACCGTTGCCAGGTTTGGATATATACAAATAGGCGAAGGTAACATCGTGTTAAACGTAATCATAATCCAAAAAACATATACAAAATTGAGTGTTGGGCAACACGGACCTCCGACAAAGCGAAGGTAGGATCAGGTGCCATGGAGGAGTAAGCATCCTCTGCTGACCGGTCACACCCGCCGTGAGCCCGTAGTAGAAATAAAGTAAACGGGATTACCCGTAGTCAAATACAAAAATTGTGTCAAACGTAATCATAATCCAAAAAAATCTAGTAAGAATGGTAATCTAGTAAGTATTTGGCTTTTAGTGGTTTCAGAAAAAGGGGAAGTTTCTGGTATGCCGGTCCCCAGTAGCACACGACTGTGCGTAAACAGTTATTCCCTTTGCTGTTGCTAAGCGGAATGTAAACACACCGCCATTTGCATTTTCGCCTTGGATGCTGAGCCGTGAAACTCGTCAATGTTTCGTGTAATAAAAATCGAAAAGTGGCGTTTGAGCGTAATTAAGCGTGGGCTTGGGGGCGGTAGCCCCCGACAAGACAATATTACATGTATCAAGTGAGTTGAACCATGTTAAAGTTCTATACAGAAGGCTAGATCATGCTTAGGAACTCGTTGTAATAATCCTAGCGGCAAATTTTGGCTTAGGACAAGTGATTAAGCGGGGTCTTGGGAGCAGGCGTCTGGCAAGTCAAGCTGAACAAGTCATACGAATTAAATATATATGAAAGTATTTTTAATATTAGTGCAGTACTAGCCTATGATGTTGAGACAGTGCACATTTTCGAAGTATCCGTGAGCCACTCATGTCGATAATTACAAGTTTTTGTAGAAAAAGTTCCAAATGCTGCATATGCTAAAATCTTCATCGTAAAATAAGAAGAATCCGCGTTTTTTTTCTCAATCTCGAGTCACTTACAGTTTACTTGCATGAACATCAGTGACGTGGATAATCAGGAGAATGACGTAAAGTAACGCACACGTGACTATTTCGTAAACAACGGATTCGATCTATTTTGGAACATAAACAGTACGTCTTTTTGTATTCTGTTTTTCTTTTTATTTTAAAAAAACTGTTTTAAAAACATTTTTTAAACCTCATTGTGCTAAAGGAGTTCAATTTTGGGCATTATTTTGCGATTTGTTGCCGTGTTAACGAATTCATCGATCGCTCACGCGATCGTATATATAAGCTATAACCGCCTTCGGCGGCACTTATTTTAGCGCCATATTTGGGGACCGGTAATACACTGAAGTGTTCCCGAAAAAGTTATTTCATTAATTTTTCTGTAAACGCAATGTATCGGTTATCGTTGGTCTTTCTGGAATAACTGACTACTTGTAAGGTATTCGATTAGGGGGAAAGAGGACCACCTTTGGACCAGTTTTGATTGAGTTTGCATTGATGAGATGTAATTACAAGAGTTAAACATTGAAATGCGGACAAAAAGTGTTTGCAAAAGTCCACACTGTTAACCTTTCATGTTAGGTGATTTGAACATAAGTGAAACCCCAGATTAATTAATTGATTATTTATTGTTTTACGTCCCACCGAGAATATTTCACTCATATGGAGTCGTTACCTATGCCGGTGAAGGACTTCAAAATCTAGGCCTCTGATCGACACTCGGGGCCTTTGAGCAGAGAGGGATCTTTATCGTGCCACACCTGCTGTGACACGGGGCCTCGGGTTTTGCGGTCTCATCCGAATGACCGCCCCATTCAGTCGCCTCTTACGACACGCAAGGGGATGCTGAGGACCTATTCTAACCCGGATCCTCACGGGATTAAAAATCCCATTATACGATTACTTCATGTGTAGTGATGCCATTAGGTAAAATGTTGTCTGACGTGTTTAACAGGTTGGGAACAATCCCCCAAACAGGTTACCATATCCCAAACAGGTTATACTTACTCATACAAGCTATTAATAAATCTCCCGCTTCGGATATCTTTCGTGGGATTTTGAAATTGTGTGTTCACAACCCAGTTGCGCATCATGTCATTCACAGTGGTGAGTAAATGCATTTATTAGCTATTATTTAATACCGATATTTTTGATTTGGACTCCCTAGTTATTGTGTATTACACATTACCGATATGGGTGTGTCGATTTCTTACCCAGGATTGTCTCTATTTTTCGCAAAAATTGCTAAAATGTCCACACATCGAGAAATGTTGCTGTGAAATCTTGTAAAACTAACTTAGGTCTCCATATTGAAACTATAATAATCTCGCGAGATCAGATTAACCAATCAAAAAGTGTGTGTAATCTTTGGTAGAGAATTATTTTTGTCAAAATGTATGGACCCCGCAATATTAATAAAAAGTTCGTTTTTACCAATATTAAGGTTTTCTTGTACATGTATAATTATGATTATCAGCATGGTCAAACTAGTTAAAAATTAAAGGACTGCTCGGCATATTTTCCACAGAGGGTGTTTTTTTTATATTTATAATGTATGGGTATGAATTTCCTAGCCTATTCTAAAAATAGGACCGTTTCAATATATATATTTGTTGTTACCACGGCGTGCCATACAATTTTTGACCCGATCAAGACTATTTTACAAAAATGCTTCTTATTGGACGATCTATTGATCACGTGCACAGCATGTGTTGCAAGATGGTGGACAACGAAGCGTGTTGTCAGGACATAACACCATTCAAGGTTTATTTTAACGTTAAGAGGTAGTATAAATCGGATTAACGAGTGAAATTAAAGTAAACTCGTACCTTGCAATATACGTTCATCCAGTTGCTCAGCAGTGGAGGCTATAAGCGTACGTAAGGAAGCCTTCTTTTATATGTCCAAGGTGAGTAGTTTTAATTCGACGTCTCAAATCAATGCACATACTTGAAATTATCGTGCAATATTGCCCGCGAAACGTTGTATAGCTCATATGGGCTATTTTTATATAGCTTGTATAGGTTATTATAACTCATTTGGGGTATGATAACCTGTTTGGGCGATTGTTCTCAACCTGTTTAATAGCAATCGATACTACGGATTACTCCATTAACCGGGCTCATGGCAGGTGTGACTGGTCGACAGGGGATGCTTACTACTTCTAGGCACTGATCCTACCTTTGGTGTATACAGGGGTCCGTGTTTGCCTAGCTCTTGTTTTGCATTATGCTTGGGCCTTACAAGATCACTTTGTCTATCTTTGCCTTTTCATTTGCCACATGGCATATTCATAACGAATAATACATATTATGTAAAATAAAAAAAAAAAAATACACAGCGGAATTAACTGTTACAGAATTTCAGACTACTTGTTAATTTTAAACATTGAAATCACCCATACCATCAGGTACTACATATCATCATTATTAAGGCTTTAATAAGTATACGTTAACACACAGATATTGTCATTCCTTACCTAGTGTACTATCATGATAATTTTTTTCTCTTTGATCTGTTCAGCCACAGGGTTTTCTCTCTCCTCATAATAAATGTTACATATATTAATGTAAATGAACACAATAAGTCCGGTGCAGAAATGACCCCATCAGTTCGGTGCCAAAAATTGGAAAAAAGTACCAACAACACAAAAAGTCCGTTGCCAAAGGTTTACGAGAAATCAACATGTTTCCAAAAATCAAAGCATGTATGATATAAAATGGCGAAGTAACAAAGTATCAAACGTAATCATAGTCCAAAAAACACATACAAAATCGAGTGTAGGGCAACACGGACCTTCGACAAAAGCGAAGGCAGGATCAGGTGACATGGAGGAGTAAGCATTCTCTACTGATCGGCCACATCCGCCGTGAGCCTGTAGTCGAAACAAAGTAATTTGAGTGATTTAAGTGATTTGATCTTTCAGGTAAGTTATACATTACATTTTGTTTCAACAAAAATACAGTCAGTGAATAAAAAAATCGATGCATTTTTACAAAAACGTGACAGCAATTGATGGTTTCGATATTTTTTATACGAACATCTTCAGACGGGACTCCCGTATTGTGTTATGGCGTTGTCCGTCCGTTCGACGTACAGCGTCCGTCCAAAATAGTTTGTCCAAGCCATAACTCCTGAACCTCTGTGTAGATTTATACAATAGTTCACAAAATTGTTGCCCTGGACCTAAGACAGTGTCATGATCTTGATCCAAGGTTATTGGTCAAAGGTCAAGGTCACAATACACCTGATTCTTTTAACATTGGCAAATAGCTTGTCCGGGCTATAACTCCTGACCCTCTTTGTAGATTTGAATAATAGTTCACAGAATTGTTGCCCTGGACCTAAAGAAGTGTTATGACCTAGAACAAAGGTCAAGGTCACTACACACATAATGGTTTAAACATTGTCCAGGCCATGAATGAGCGCATGGATTGGAATAATATTTCACCAAATTGTTGTCCTGGACACAGGAATGTGTCATGACCTTAAGTTTTGGTCAAAGGTCAAAATGCACGTTGTGGTTAACCTTGTCCGGACCATTTTCACTGAGTGCATGGATTGAAAAAAATATTCACAGAATTGTTGGTCAAGACCCAAGGAAGTGCCATGACCTTGATCCAAGGTTATTGGTCAAAGGTCAAGGTCACTACACACACATTGGTTTAAACATTGTGCAGGCCCTAACTTTTGACTGAGTGCATGGATTGAAATAATATTTCACAGAAGTGTTGTCCTGGACACTAGGAAGTTTCATAACCTTCAGCCAAGGTCACTGGTCATAGGTCAAGGTCACAATGCACCTTGTCCAGACCATAAGTTTTCACTGAGAGCATGGATTGAAAAAAATATTTCACAGAACTATTGGTCTAGACCCAAGGAAGTGTCATGACCTTGATCCAAGGTTATTGGTCAAAGGTCAAGGTCAAAATGCACACCCTGGTTTTTACCTTGTCTGGACAATATTTTTTCATTGAGTGCATGGATTGGAATGATATTTCACAGAATTGTTGGTCTAGACCCACGGAAGTGTCATCACCTTGACCCAACATCAAAGACGCAATGCACATAGTGGTTTAACCTTGTCCGGACCATTAGTTTTCACTGAGTGCATGGATTGGAATAATATTTCACAGAAATGTTGGTCTAGACCCTAAAAATGTCATGACCTTGAGCCAAGGTAAAAGGTCAAGGTCACAATGTACATAGTTGTTTTAACATTGTCCGGGCCATAAATTGTCACTGAGTGCAGATATTTCAAAAACAAGAGGCCCATGGCCACATCAGTCACCTGAGTGACCTTGGCCCTCGCACTCTAATTTGTTGCCTATAGTCCTAAAGGATATGTCTTGACCTTGCCAACATTCACTGGTAAATGTCAAGCTCACAATGCAGATAGTGATATTGCTACGTTGGCGTTGCTCTGTTATAATGATAAAAACAATATTTTGGTTGAAAGGGAAACCAAAAGAGTTACTATAAATTTAAAATCTGTTGTCAGGATAAAGGATATGGATGGACAGTAGGGGATNGGTTGAAAGGGAAACCAAAAGAGTTACTATAGATTTAAAATCTGTTGTCAGGGTAAAGGATATGGATGGACGGTAGGGGATATGTACACGCCACAGTACGTTGCCAATGTTTTTAAACTAATTGTTTCAGTCTACTTCCTTTCAGATAAGAATGCTGTTTTAGTAAAAGGTAATTTGGGGGGGGGGGATAAAAACCCGCTAGATCAGAACGCACGAACTACATGTACACGGACTTTTATGAAATGTTTAAGGAGGACTATAACAAGGATGACTTCTTGTTTTTTGAATGAAAATATAGATTTCATTACATGTTATACAAACATGTATATAATATATTGAATCGCCAATCAGGATAGACAGTCGACACGTTAAACTACTGAGCTACCCAGCTATGCGAATCAATTTAAAAAGAAATATATACGTGCAAGTAACAACTGGCCAGTCAGCCATTGTACCTATGTATCATTCCGCCGTTCATAAAATTGCATCGACCAACAGGGGGGGATAAAAACCGTAGCGGAAGTATACGCAATGCCAAGTATACAGTTTTACAATGATATCTGGGCCAGCATTGATGTAAATTCTATGAATTCATTAATATCCTGAAATAAATATTTGTTTTACAAGCCACCGGTCATTCCGAATCGTCAAGGACTACCCCGATTTCTTCTTAGAAAGTCAATGGTAGTATTATTAATAAAACATGATGGAATTAGAATTTCACGGCCCAGAAAAAAAACCCTTTTATACCCTTCAACCAAGAATTCATGTGTAAAGTAGAACATTAATTTGTTAAATGAAGCCAGTTTCCTCAAGGACACGACAAAATGTAAAGTATCAACCATTGATTTATTCAGTGTCCGTGTACACGTATGTTGTGCACTGCAAAAATGACCTTTACTAACAGTTGTTTCCGGTGACAAAAACTTGCATGTCAATTTTCATTTTCTTCAAATGTTATAGGGCATGAAATAATCTAAAGTTTATTGCTATCGTGCATCTGCATATTTGTTATCACTAATAGGTTAGCAAATCCATCTTCATTGATTTGTACCGATTAAACTGTTTCATAATGTATAACGTTACGGGAAGCTATCATTCCTATTCCGCTATTTACCACAAACTAAGGTTATTTCAAGGTTGAGCTCAAGTAATTATGACAATGCAGATAGTTTGGCGACCCTACTCTTTCTCATAATCGTTTCAAGATAGTAAATGATGCCTCGGCAATACACGGAAACCAGACTGTGAACGTTGGACACAACTACATCATTAATTTTAAGAGATGAATGTGAAATTTTATATCATATTATTCAGACTGTTTAAATTTCTTTGGAAGATTTCATGTGCAATATGCATCTCCTCGCATTTTAAAATCAATCTTTCGCCCTCTTGCAGTAATCGGAAATCAAACAAGCAGTGAATTTTCGTTGCCTTGGCAACACGACACCATTTTTAAAGAATATTAATAAATTGATAAAAAAAAAAAAAATAAATAAATAATAATATAGCCCTCCAGGTTGTTGTTTCCAGTATCACTGCCTTGACATTAGAATGTAAATTCATTGAGAACATTTTATTTTTGGTCTTTTTAAAAGACTGCAGTGACGGGTCATCTTTGCCACCAGTGTACCTTAAGAGTGTATATACTAGTCCTGTTACGTACATGTATCTAGATTCGGTGTAAAAAAAATTATACGTCACGGGATACTGGGGCTCGCGTGCTTTATTTTAATCAGACTTAAATGATTTGGGAAAGCGCATATACTTGGGATGATATCTAAAGGAAAAGCTATATCATATAAAGTTTCGTCTATACCTAATTGATGTCACATCATAAAACCCTAGACTGTTTATATTTTTTAAAGAAAATACATGTACAGTCGAACCTCGTTATCTTGAACTCAATGGGACCAGGAAAAAGGTCGAGATATCCATGAAATCGAGATATCGAAGGTAAAAATACTCAGAAAATGGTTAGCTGGGATTTCCAAATCAGTTTGACATAACCATGGTATTCGAGTTATCCGTGTTCGAGATACCAAAGTTCAACTGTATATTTCAATATTGAAAAGAATTGCGAGGTTTCACGGCGACATACATGTGAACAATGTTACTGTACATACACTCATGTATTTTCCAACAGAAAATTGCTTTTCTTGATACTAGACCGTTCTAATTCTTTTCAAATATTTGGCTTATGAAGACATTTTGGACAACAGGGCAACTTAAATTTGTAAATTTCAGATTCTTGCCCATGGCTTGGGGATAGGTGGCAAAACGCCCAAAATCGTACGCAATTTTCAAAATTAATCTTCTTTTACAACCCACATGCCTGAGGAAACTAAATGCATACGTGATGTTAGAGCAGGTAAGGCCTCTATACCAAAATTGTAATTGGTGATCCAGGGGTAGGGGTTCTGACCAGGGCGGGCCAATACTTGGTAATAGTGCTTAATGTGTTAAACATTTGAAAAATCATCCTTTAATCTACTTTGATGTAAATTAAAAACTAATGATGTTTGGATATGAGCAGAGGAAGTTTTCTATAATAATTGTAATTTCGTGACCCTAAGGGGTAGGGGTTTTGGTGTATAGGATGGGGCAAAAATGGTGCATTGATGAAAGTCGTGTAACACTGACATTTTTAGACTTTCTTGATAACTACGTCAATTCTTTCAAATTTGGTATGATAGTATTTGGAACAAGGGGCACAAATTGTAAATTTCCAGGTCTTTTGCACCCGGGGCCTGGGAGGGTTGGCAAAAGGTGACTAATTTAATAACAATCTTTTCCTTTACAACCACACATTCTGAGAGAAAACTCAATGCATAGTGATGTAGAGCAGGGAAGGCCTCTACCAAATTGGTAAATCGTGGGATCCAGGATAGAGGTTTGACCCAGGGGAGGGCACACTTGGTACATAATGTTATATGTAAACATTTGAAATACTCTTCAGGTAATGCTTCATATATTAATTTTAGAAACTAACATGCAATATTTGGAATGAACATGGAGCCTTTATCTTAACTATACCCCCCCCCCCCCGCTGCACAAGTTTGGGAAGCGTGGGGGGGGGTATGGATTTGGATGTCTGTCTTTCCGTCTGTAAGTAGAACTGTTTCCCAGGCCTTTAAAGTGTTAACCTTTTACACTGAGTTACCATATTCTGCTGTCTGATCTATCCTGGGATGAAGATGTTCTTATCGATTTGGGGGTCCAAAAGGTCAAACGACACTAGCACAAAAAGTACAATATGGTCTGCCGGTTCTAGAGCATTATCTTCCACGTAGAATCCACCATATCATGCATATATAGACTAGCCTTGAAAGGAAGATGCTCCTTTATCAAATTTCGGGGTCAAAAGGTCAAAGGTCAAGTGCACTGATATCAAAATACAATATGTTTTCTGGCTGTTCAGCGTCTGTACTTTCTCCACATCAATCTCTTCAACTGTTATATACCACACTTCATGGGGTCGGAAGATGAGTCTCTATTGAATTGAGGTCAATAGGTCAAGCTCATTGGGCATTAAAGTTGCCAGTATGGTTTTCCTTTTTAAAATTATATGAACGGTTAAACCCATTTGTGAGATTGAATGATAATCGTCTTGTGTATTTGACTAGGATCATATGCTATTTGAAAAGATGAATAACATATGACAGCAAGCCTGAGTGAGAGTTAGAAAATGCAATATTGAGGATCCCCGTGATTGGGATGACTGAATCTAGTTTGACCGTTAAGGTTCCTGTAGACGTTCATCTCTCGTTCAATCCGTCTAACGTAACGATATATAGTATTGTAAGAACCATACAGTGTCAACGGTATCAATACCGATTACAAGTTAGAACATCATGACTATATTTATCACAGATTCATCGCGACTGTTCAATGACGGTGATCAACACATTCATGTCTGTGAATAGCCATGCATAGATTTGTACAGATAACTAGGCGCAAACAGCACAGAAGATTATTATTTTAATCTATTGTCAATTATGTAATATTACGTGCCTAATTTTCCAATAAAACAACGTACACGCAAAAGTAAAATCTACGTAATATAACGTGCTAAGTTTAATTTCTTTAATTGAAATAAGATAAAATGAAAGAAAAAAAAGACATTAGAAAAGATAAAAACTGAAAACTAATTTACTCCGAAATGCATATATTTTCCCTAGAAAAATATAATTTGTATATACCGTAGAAAAATATTTACACACAACCAGACAGACTGCTACATGTAGCCATAACTCACACTTCCCAGGAATCCTCTGCTTTATACGCGGCAAAACTATTAGACAAACTTATATTCTATTAAATGTAAATCAAGCTTTACATCACCTAAATCCTAAAATGTTCAAGTCATTATTTCATACGCGTAATTTATTCAGCAAATATTTGTTTATCGCATTTGGCTAATTTTGTCCCGGTCGATTCGATGTGCCTTTTAATTCGAAATTCTAACTGTATTGATCTACAAATTGGCGTAGGATCAAATTAGATCGGCTCCAGGGGAGGGGAATCAGTATCTCAGTTCCATTTAAAGTTCGCGATTAAACGACGAGAGAAGAGTGCTGGTATTGAAATACTGTCATATTTTTCTGCACGGTTTTAAAAAACCACGATATTTATTTAACGATAGGAAATTAAATTATACCTGTTTAAAAATTCATTATGAAAAGATTTTGCGTCTGTAATCAAACGAAACATCAATGGTATATTGACTTTTCGTATTTTAACAATTCTACTATAAATATGTCTTTAAAGGCACGAATTAAGAAAAGACCAACAATTGCAATGACGTCATCGTGACCTTTACAAATACATTTAGGTAATAACCCGATCTCTTAATAGAACAAACAAAAGGTAACTATCAATATGTAAATCTAAAATATATATGAATCAAATGACCGACCCATGCCATAAAATATATGGTAAGCAAACAAGGGAAGTTTTTTTTTTAAATAGTGGACAATACTTCGAACGGTTTTGTGCATTTTAAATATCGAACAAAACAGGTAATGCTACACCCGTTCAATATCACCAATATCACCAATCATTTATGGTGCAAAACGAATATAAACTGCCTCTCTGAAATGTTAGAACTAACTTAAAGGATTTGTAAATTCGAGGACTAATTTGTTGTAATTTCAGATATTGTTGGCAAGAGTCAGTATTGATGCCAGGCTAGATTTGGAAATAGTTCATTTTCCGACAATGGTCTGGCATGAGGAATTTGAACGAATTAGGTAAGAAAATTTACGATTATTTTTAAAAAGCTCCTGTCGTGTTTGAATTCTTTATAAATATCGAGTTTTCATCTGCATAGGTTATGCTGATAAAAATATTTTTCATATCAACGCTTTTCCCAAAACTCTGTAAAATCTAATAGTGTTCCCATGTTTTGATTTGCGCATAACAATTATCAAAGACGTATTTCACCAGTAAATGTCTCCGTTATTGGGGAAAAAAGATGATATATACCATCATTTCTTTAATTACGATAACAAGATGCTACCTAAATAACTCTTTGCCCATAAAGAAACGACCTTTTTCTTAATGAATTGTTTCCTATCAACTGCGAAAGACGAACGTGTAACTCACTCACGTGGTAAATTACTGTTTGCAACCTGTCAGTAAAATTTTTGCAACAAAACGATAGAAATAACCGGGTATTAACAGTCTTGATGTCGTTACAAATAGTCGACTTATAAAATATTCATGAACTTTGGCCTGCAAACATGTATATATGTGAATTAACACAAGGGCAGTGTTGTAGGTCTGTTTATTCAAGAATAAAATGATACTGCTTGCTACAGAAGTTGCTTTAAATGTGACCAACAGTGAAAACATTAGACTTGTAATGGATGATGAAAATAAGAGTTTCATTGATACTGTGAGTATGCTAATGATTCTGTACAAGATGGTTGCGCGGTCAAAAACCCTTGCGTGATTATGTTAAACTAATAATATCTCTTCATATTGTAATTATAGCAAACCAAAAGATGTAGAAGCATATATATGTAGGTACATATAGCATAGAAAAAACCCGAATTTTATGTAATTTTACAATGATGTTTCAGCGAATTACGTGTCTTTTTTAAACCATGGGTTTTTTTTTTATTTTCGTTACACTTAGCAGCTATGTTCTTATTGTGTGGAGTGTAAACAACTCAGGAAGTTTCTAAAGTATGAAATTTTTTTTTGGATAATCAGCAATTTAGTATGTAAAACTTGTAATAGTTAAAAACGGTGATCTCTTGCTGTACCTGTAGTAATATTAAAAGCTGAAGAATTTGGAGTATTCGCAAAACATCAAATCTTTAATACAAAGTCAATAATGGTTGCGATTTTCCCTCCATGTACAGTGTAACTTACATATATGTAGTACATCGAACAGTTGTAAACAATTTGCAAAACCAAATCTCATAACTTCACGGGTTTTTTTTTCCCACATACGTTCAGTTACAGTAAGTTGAAAGAATTACGTAATTGTAATTCTTTTACCCTTAATATATAAATGTGTGTTTTATGTATAAAATGTATGCTTTGAAGCGCTACACACCAGGTCCAGCTGTTTACTACTCACAATTCCCTAATTGTCATGCTTTAAACGCCTATTGTTTTCTCTAGTCGTGTGATTCTTTTCATGAATAAATTATATGTATGGCGATATTGTCCACGTCAATACGTTCTCATGAGATGAACAGCAGACAGACATTGGAGAACTTTTATCTAATCACACATATCGAATACTCCCGCCACCAGCGCGTCGACGAAGGAATCAATTCTTATAATTAACCTCCAAGTGAGGTGAGAGAATGAATAGTCCGTATTTCATTTTGTAGATGTGTATTGATGAAGAGGCATCCGCCGTGATTAGATATTTGTTTCTGTATGTTTGATGTGTATACAGGATAAAGGAGTAGGCCCACGAAGGGTGGAAATCTGCCCAATAAAATGGCAAAAATTAAAGTGAAATTTCAACAATTATTTTCTGCAAAAATGACAGCCCATGTATGATAGTTTATCAGGGTGGTAAATTTTTTGAAGTTTTGCATTGGTGTATCTAAGATTTAATGCCCCAAACATCATTAATTATCATAAATGCAAGAATTTGCTTAAAATCACCACATTTTTGTGATAAAAACGGAAATTCGTTATAGAGCATAGCCTTGGACCAACTTTTATTTTTTGGCAGTTTAAATATGATGCCAGGAAGGTTTAAATTTTTATAACATCTTCTTTGGAACAAAACTGTCATTAGTTTTTACAAAAAAATATTTATATTACTATAGGCATCCTTGAGAAAAACAAGGGTATACAAAATACCCTCATTCTTTTTGTTAAAGTACTATATTTACACAGCTAGGTGTACAGAGAAAAATTTAAGTATGGGTTTTGCAATATCTTTTTTTAAAATTATTCTATGAAACACAAAAATTCATTTCATACAAAATGGCGATGCAGAAAAATTTAATGCCCTTTGGATCAGATGGAACCAAATATTTTCATCTCTTTCTCTCTCTTCTCTCTTCTCTCTCTTCTTCTTCTCTCTTCTCTCTCTCTCTCTCTCTCTCTCTCTCTCTCTCTCTCTCTCTCTCTCTCTCTCTCTCTCTCTCTGAAAAAAATCAAACATTTCCGGATTTCTATATCTTATATTGAGTGTATTTATTTAAATCAATATACAGAAAGTTTGTTAGAAAAAAAAACACTCCATAAAATGTCCACTCCCAGGTAAGATACATGTACAAACAATTGACAGAAAAACCGTATAAAGACATTGTAATCGATTAATTCTTTTCACACATTGATTAAAAACATTTGCGTACGTTCAATATGTTTGTTGATAGGTGTCAATAAATAATATACAGTAAGGAAACTTTCCTGACAAAAAATGTAATTTAAAAAAAATCGGAACTCTTCAAAACGGGAGGTATAAAATCCTTTGTAGCTAGTGCCTTCAACAAACAGTAATGAATAGAATACTAAATCCAGCACATGTATTCAACTTTGACATGGGCATAGAAGTCGGGGTGGGGGGGGGGGGGCTATTGTTTTTGCTCCCCCCTTCTTTTGGTCAAAATTTTTTCAAGCTATAACGAATAATAGTCTAGTAGTTACAGAAAAGTGTCTATGTGCCTTTTTTCAGTATTCCTACTTTTTGATTGTCACATTTAGAAGTTTGTTCCCCCTCAAAACAGAGCAGAGTCTATGTGCACAATATTTAGAGCCCCCCCCCCCCAAAAAAAAAATAAAAAAACAGCAGCGTATATTGTGCTTTTTTGCTATTGCATGTCACATTTAGAAGTCCCCCCCCTCACAATTCAAAAACAGTCCTACGTCTATGAGTTGTGAATCTTATCCCTTGAAATGATGAATAATTACACGATGTCTTGGAGATCGACCCTCTTCCGTGACCATATACAGCAGCCAATGTAAATCACCTTCCGGTTATGAATATCATTCAAACGTTTCATATTTCAGAGTGATTTCTCTCTCTCATGCTGTTCCTCCTTTCTCTGGATAAACTGCGTATTTACCATCATGTATGCTTCAGTGGTTGAATTAATGTTAGTTCCAACTTCATATGATAAAACAGATAACCGGATGTACAAATTCAAAGCCTGGCTTCGTCAGACTGCAAAGCTATTTTTATGATTTAATCAAGGATGTTCATTTGCAAACTACATGTATGAGCAAATTAAACCGCTTTGTATTATTGCAAGCTAATTAGAAAGGATTTGATTAGAACTTGTAAATTAACATTTATTCTGCGNAAGCAAATTAAACCGCTTTGTATTATTGTAAGCTATTTAGAAAGGTTTTGGAAATTTAGAACTTGTAAATTAACATTTATTCTGCGTGCTTGGTGTGGTCATGGTTATTACTCATAACCAGATTAATGATGGCGATGACCATAAGAATATGAATTTAATAAAATGTTTGTATTTTTATATTTAGGACGGAAATAAAAACAATGGACACGTGAAATCTCCAGGGTGTATATGTTCCCTCACCATGGAACACGAGCGGGAAACTGCCAGACTGTTTCTTGCCATCGCCAATGGAAAAATTCGACAAATAGACAGACTTTTGGGGAAGTTGGATGACATCAATATCAGAGATGTAGAAAGTAAAACGCCACTGATGTACGCAGTATGTTGCAGCAATGACGAAGTACGCACACATGTAGTACGCATACTTTTACGACACGGAGCTGACGTAAACGCTCAGGATGAGAATGGACAGACGGCTCTCATGTTTGCTTGCATGGAATGTGAAAGAGTTGATATTGTGCGACTGGTATCAAGAAATAAGAAATGTGATTATAATATTCAAGACAGTGATGGTTTCACTGCAGTCATGCATGCCATTAATTCAGCGAATCTTTTGGCACTACGCATGCTTGTTGATCTTTCCACGAAACAAGACGTAGATCTAAAGCTTCGTAATGAACACAGTTTGAATGCTCTTGAATTGGCAGTCAAACTCCAAATGTCTGATTTCTGTAAGTGTTTGATAAACGAAGGAAACGTGAAAATAGGTTCTGTGCGCGATCAAAAAGGACTCCGAGCACTACTAGACAGAGACGCAAAACCAAACAAGGCCGATGCCAAATTTTCATTGGACATTCCAACACTTCAAACCGAGAGACCAGGCACCCCCATATCAAACAGTTTCAGGAGGGAATCCACGTTCGATCGCGACATCAGCCGAATACTAGACGGCGGAAATAATGGTGGGAGACTATCAACCGGTCCCAGGATGAGGGAACCGATCACACCCAATTCCAGTAGACAACAGACAGACTGGGTAGAGACCCCGCGAACACTCCGTCGTCCACTGAAGCCCATAAGTGGGAGAGACAATCAGGTGACTGCAAATAATTACATTCCAAGCTTACAACCGGAATCCCCTGTGTTTGGACACCGGACAAAGCTTCCCAGTATCCCTAGTGGAAAACGGCTCTATCTCGTGTCCAATCCACGCGGAACGTTTGAAAACGTCCAAGAAATCGTTTAAGAAGAAAACCAGTATTGTTATTTCTTTGTTGCAATTAGTATCATTGTTGTTTTTTATAAATGATTTTGTTCTCCATTATGAATTACGCAAATGTGAACAAATTACTAAATTGACACGAGTTTATAGAATCCGGGCTCGTGTACTTTTGCTATTGGTTTTTCACATTTGTGTAAACATTGAAATGAAGCTTGTTTGCCATTTGCTTCATGACATGTGACACCAGAATCAATTCTTGTTAAATCTGTTTTGACAGATGGAAATACAAATAAAAATGAACTGTAAATAAACCAGTTTTGTTCCGTGAAACAGTAACAAAAACGTACTTCTGCTACGTGTTTCCTTTGCTTTGCACTATCCAACATTTAATCCGTCAAATCACTATTTTAAATTCTCTTTCCAAAACAAATCAAGAGATGTTTTTATAAAGGATAACTATTGACGTGGAATAATTTTTACATTTTATGAGAGCATTTCATAATAACGAAACACTAATTTTCCGACAAATGATGAATTCCCATTACCGGATAAATTGGAGTCTGCAACTAGTTACGACCTGACATGGCTTTAACCCAGCTGCCGTTGGAGGGTATAATTGAACAATAAAATGCTTGCGGATTGTCAATCAAAATCGGACCGTTCTTTTATGATTGAAAAATGTTTACAGCGTCAGATAGTGGTAAGAAGAGATGATAAGCCCCCGGAACGGATTAGCTGCACTGTTCCGAGGACTGCTCTCTATGAAGAAGTTTTATGGTCCTAGTGTTGTCTGATAACCACTGTAAAACTGAAAACTCATTACCTCAAACATAAACATACATGTATGATAGAATCTTGCCATTCTTAAGCTACAGGCAGTTTTAATATTTCAAGCGTGCTTATTTTGTTACAAATACAGTGTATAACATTAAATTACAATTCCGGGCAGCATTGGTAAGTTGGATTTCTATTCCAATTCGTAGGCGAATCGCGAGTAATGTTCAAATCCTTTATAGGCATCAAATTAATTTTTCATGTTACATGTACATGTATAATTTTTTGCTGTTGTTGAAAAATCAAACACGTATCCGCAGCTACACTCTTAATAATATAATTTAAGGAAGTCATTATTACTACGTTAATTAAAAAGTGAATACAACAGTTAAATAGAAGACGGTTTTCTCTATATTCTAATATTAATTTAGATATATACACGTATAATATTTCCGATTGATAAAGATGGGTAAAAGTAAAGAATTATAGTTTCGGGGTTGATGTACATGTATGCTCCAGTAGTGCACGTAGGTTTCAGTAGATTGAAAATCGAATCAGAAGCATTTTCAAATCATTCCAAAATTTACATTATGCGTTCTACGACAATGGAATAATATTCATGAAGATAAAAGTATCATCGAGCTTTGCAACACTTATTGCTATGCATTGTTGTATTAATAATCTATATTTCCATTTGCAAGCGATAAATGACACTTTTTATACCCTCCGCAAACAAAGTATGAGGGTTATATAGGAATCATTTTGTCCGTCCGTCTGTCTGTGCAGATTCGTTTCCGGGCAATAACTTCTTTGTTCTTTGACGTAGGCATACATGTACCATATTTGGAACATGGGTGTATCACCATGAGAAGGTGTGTTGTGCCCGAGAGCTATTTCTGTATGATCTTAACCTTTGACCACAAGGTCAAAATTCACAAATTTTCATTTCAGGGCCATAACTAGTGGCGGATTTAGAGGGGGCAGCGCCCCATCCCTCCCCTGGTGACAAAACTTAATATTAAGTATAGATATAATTAACTTGACCTCTAAACGTAACTTTAAAAGCTCCAAAACCCGAGAGCTTCCGGGGGCCTCGCCCCCTGGGCCCCCGCTTTGGCTTCAACCCAGACCTTAAGCTTATTGGATCCTTTTTTCAACGAACTGGGCGCCCCTTTCGACAAATCCTGGATCGCCACTGATAACGTTTTTGGACTCAAGTCAGCATAAAAATATGTGGGTGGTGGGGGTATCCTTTGTGAGTTTTACTCAACAGTATATTTCTACTTGATAAAATCTTAATATTGATCAAATGTCACGATTTCACAAACAACTGTGTTTGATTAGGTCCAACCTCTAATGGTTTAAAGTATGGTATCACTCAGATTATCTCAACCTCTAATGATGCTAGCGTGCTTCATATGTCTATGCAAAATGAAATGCATATAATATTTGTACCCCGTGGGGATCTGGGTTAGAATAGACGCTCAGCACACTTTGCTTGTCGTGACAGGCGACTAAATGGGGCGGTATGTTGGATGAGACCACAAAACCCGAGGCCCCGTGTCGCAGCAGATGTGACACGATAAAGATCCCTTCCTCCTCAAAAGCCATACGCGCCGAGCACAGGCTTAAATTTTGATACCATTCACCAGCAATGAGT
>CAJDSM010001489.1:3447-13571 GCA_903981925.1 Ostrea lurida
GTTGAAGTGCACTCAAGCAGTTTGTGCACATGTGAAAAGCACATGGATACGAAGATAGTTTTGTGGGGGAAAATAAATGGAAATCGCCGTGTAGGGTGTTCTGGTCAACTAGTATATAGTCGGGTTCAATGTTGGAGGCGAACCGAATATAAGCGATAGATCTAATTTTGTGCGGTTCCTATACTTTTTCTTCCTCGACTAAATCGTTAAACCGAAAGTAGACCGTGTTTCAAGCAGAAACGCATCACTTAGTTATAATATGGACGAACGTTTCGTACTACCTTAATGCTAAGATCCCGTTTGGCTTCTTAAACATTTACCTAAAGAAATTTCCACCCCTCATGATCAACTACTCGGAATTACTGAATTTCTCCCACTGTTGCCCATATATTGTTACTCTGAACAACCAAGGTTTAAGTACACAAAATGATACCCAATGATAACGACCTCAACCTAAACCCTGCCGGCTCCTCTGGGTATTTGGACTGTCGCCTGCAACGAATCTCGGCAGAGATCAGACCCCGCGATGTAAACTAAACAGTATTCCCACATGCAGTCAAAATATACACCCAATTCTACAAAGTTTGAAAATAGTCACCTATGTCTTTTCATTTTGCATTAATGTGTCAAAATATGCTCTATTTACCTTGGATATTACGAGTTAAAACAGCTTCTCTGCTTTCGGACTGTCTCATGTCAAATTATTCGAGTTCACCATTTTCTCATTTCCGAACCCGATCCTTAAATTTACTATATGCTTTGTAGATTTGCCACACTAACAGCCAAAATTTACTACATGACATTCTTAACCTTTTAGTGGGGAGTAACAAGAGGAGATCATATTTGGTCCGAAGGTTTTCAACATTTTAGAAATATTAAAAAATTTGGAGAACCAAATTAACTTGACCTCTTCGATCATTGAAAGAATAATTCGATTCAAGGTGTCTTCAAATAATTAATTTTATCTTCCATTCTAAATTATTGCGCGTCCAGGATAATTTGATAATATCATTATAATTATTCTGTTGAACATAATTGTTCAAAACGCGCTATGGTTGAATAATTGCTCTGTTTTACAATCAATTAAAGCGAGCATCAATTACACTCTTGAATAATGCACTCAATAATCAAATATATATGCTCTCTTTAAAATAATTATCATATCATTCCACCAATTAATGCTCGCCCTAAGATTTAATCAATGCTCTCTTCAACTGATTTAATTAATGATAAAATTAATTACTGCAATTAAAGATTTAGCAATAATTCTTTTAAAGAGAGCAACTATAACTATACTGAGCATTGAATTAAATTTTGCGAGCAATAATTCCACCACATTAATGCGCGCATTAGTTTAATTACTGGGAATTAATGCGCGCTACCCTCTTCGATTGAACTAATGCTCGCATTGGTTTTTAAAAGTATTGAGCGCAAGCATTGAAATAAAAATAATGCGCGCATTCAACTGCAGGCAGCAATAATTCAATATTGATTAAAATTAATCTTTAAATAATTATGTTGCACTTGCACACCCCTCCCCCCCCCCTTACGGCCTTGAAAGAAGACACAGGGTATGGGAAGAGTTCGTTCAGAAATGAACGGCATACCAAATATTCTGTCTTTTGTCTTGACTTAATTGGGTCTTTTTTTCGTCCGTGCGTGTTACTGTTGTCCGTTCTGCTATGCAATTCAATAAAGCCGTGTGTTGTCTCTATAGGAAAGGGGGGGGGGGCAGATCTCTCTTATCATATCATGGTATACTTTTTTTTTATCAATTCCACGTTTGTAATATCTATTCACTTGTGTTGGTGTTTTCCTGGAGGCGCCCATGTCAAGGCCTCCAGAGGGTGTCGCGTCTTCTTCATGCGCAAGATGTGGTACGTCGAGCCGGGTCCCGGGAGCCGGGTCCAGCGACGATGTTTCACCTCCAGCACGATGTTGTTGAAGCCGGTCTTCCTCCACCTGGTCCAGATCTCCTCATTCGTGACCTTATATTCCAATCTAATTTCAGTATCCTCCTCAGACACCGTCTTTCAAAACCCCTCAATCTGTTTTCCATCCTCTTGTTTGTTCTCCATGCATCCGCAGCATGAAGAAGGGTGGAGCGTACACTTGATGTTCAGTTTTGACTTGGTTTTAAGGGACGTTGACCCGGGCGTTGACTTCCACACGTTTGATAGTTTATTGAAAGCCTGGGCTGCTGCAGCCGAGTCTTGTTCCTCCTCGATGTTGCTGTCAGATGAGATGATGCTGTCCAGGTACTTGAAACCCTTCACTTCTTCTAATTACCCCCCCCCCCTCCACTGTTACTGATTGCTTCGCTTTTGTCTTCATTTTCATCTTAGTCTTGGAAGGGTGGATCTGGAGGACTACGTATTTCTTTGCTGTATGTGCCACTCTGTTCACCCTCTCCCGGGTGTCTTGATTTGTGCGGGAGAGTAAAGCAACGCCACCTGCGAAGTCACCATCCTCTAGGCGATTTAATATACCCTACACTAGTCCTCTGGGCTTGTCGGCCGTGACCGTCCCCATGGCATAGCCAATGACCATGGGGAAGAGGAAAGGTGATATCATGCAGCCCTGCTTACTCCTGTCTTCACCTGGAACCACTCGCTGTGATTCGCTTCGTGTCTTACGCAGCACGTGTTGTTGGCATACATGTCTTTCACGATGTTGATCACTTTGATGGGAAGTCCGTATAGTTCCATGATCTTCCAATGGGTTGGATGGTGGATGGAATCAGAGGCTTTACCGGAATCTATGTAATTTATGAACAACGAGGAGTTCCGATCGATAGATTGTTCAGCGATGGTCCTCAGCACAAAAACCTGGTCAGTGCATGATCGGCCACTTCTAAATCCAGCCTGTTCCTCCCCAAGCTGCTTGTCAAGTCCCTTTCAGATTCTCTGGAGAAGCACTCTGCAGATTTTGTCAGGGAGACACAGAAGATTGATTCCTCTCCAGTCTTTGCAGATGGCACCACGGTCGCCCTTCTTCGGGAGTTTGAAGATTACTAGTGTCCCCTTTTCCCTGTCATTGGGGACTTTCTCATTTTCCCAGGCTTGATTGAAGGTGTTTTGTATTTAACTTATCTCGCACTTAATATTGGTTGGTTGGTTGTGTATTGTTTTACGTCCCTCTCAGAAATATCCCAGCAGACATAAGACGTCAAAAACGTATTTTTTCAGGTTGAAGTCTGATTATGACGTCAAATAACTAAATTAGAAAGAGTCCTTTTCATATGTCAATGTCAACGTCGTCAAAACCTACGTTGTTTTTACGTCTTATTGGTGTCCGAAAGCGGTGTCTACGAATGATAGAAGAATACGTTCTTTTTACATCTTTCTGACGCCAATTGACATAATAAAGACGTAATTTAGTGTGACTATAACGTATTCGTCACAGTAAGATCACGTGACCTATATTACCTGTCTGGGACAGGTAATATGGTCTCATAATAACGGCAAATGAACCAATCAAATTTCTAGAATCTAATTTGGAGTATGACAAATACAGTTATTGCTCTGAAAATACGCCTGGGAGAAGACGTTGAAAACTTGAAGACGTCAGGGATAAGACGTCAAAACAATTTGCAAATACAATCAAGAACAGACATCAATCTAACGTACACCTGACGTCTTTTCAACGTAAAAACAACCAACTTTGCCTGCTGGGATTACACCCATATGGAGACGTCGCCGTTGCCGACGAAGGGCTGCACATTTAGGCCTATGCTCGGCGCTAATGGTCTTTGAGCAGGGAGGGATCTTTATCGTACAACACCTGCTGTGACACGGGGCCTCGGGTTTGGCGGTATCATCCGAAGGACTGCCCCGTTTAGTCTCTTTACGACAAGTAAGGGGTACTGAGGACCTATTATAACTCGGGTCCCACGGAGTCATTTAATGTTGGGCGGGCCTGCTCCTAGCATGTCCGTCGTTACTCTCCTGGTATCTTCTCCGGGTGCTCGGTTTCTCACGGGGTGTTTGATGGCTGTGGCTATTTCATCGATGGTGATCCTACCTCTTTCCATCTCAATGGTGGCCTGTGGTTCGGTGTCTGTCAATTCTGAGGTCTCGATGGGCTCCTCCCTATTCAAAATCTCCTGGAAATACTCACTTCATTTGGTCTTCTTCCGCTGCTAGCGTCTGTCTGTACAGTTGTTTGTACCTTACCACCGTAGATCAGCTGGTCATGTTGCCTGATAGAACTTTCACGATCTTTGTATACAGTGTGTGTGTCTCTCATGTCAGCTTGCAATTGTTTCCCCGGGTTAATTGACCACAAACTGTCTCCTATCTTGTCTCACACTCTTTTTTACTTGTCTGTCAATATATCTGTATTCATCGTTCACGAGACCTTTCGCCATATCTAACACTTCCCGTTTCACCTCTCCTCTATCAGATGGCCAATCGTCTCTGAAATCCACCCTTTCCGACACCTCTCCTTGTACCCGACGACAACCCGCTGGTTTCAGTGAAGGTCTTCTTAACCTTGTCACAGTGGCTGTTGATGGCATTTGCTGGAAGACTCTCTAGTATCTGGAATCTTGAGCTCCAGGACTTTCTCTCTCACATTTCTGTCTCTGAGCCTGTGAGAGTCAAGGAGGGGCGGTGGGCTTTTGATCTTGTCTTTTTCCATCTAAACGTAGGCGGATTTTTGCCAGCAGTAGTTGATGGTCGCTGCCGACGACCGCTCCCCTTGCAACTCTCACATCCAGAAGGGAGCATCGCCACTTCTGGTTGATTGCAAAGTGGTCAATTTGATTTCCTGTTCTTTGGTCTGGTGGGGTCCGGGTGCATTCGTGGATCCTCATGTGGTTGAAGATTGAGCCTCCGAATATGAGTCCGTTCTTCCTACAAAGGTCTCTGAAGAGTGTAGTGTTTCCCTCTTCTTGGCTTCCCATATTTCCTCGTAGCCGCTGTTGTCCTGGCCGACTTTCGTATTTATACCTCCCATCACCAGTAGCACGTCATGTTGGGGGACCTGTTTATCTGTTTTTGTAGACAACTATAGGAACGTTCTTTGTATTCTCCTGCCTATTCTGTTGAAGCGCAACACTGTACTGCTTCGTACTTGGATGTTTCATTGAACATAGATATTAACGGCAAACCAACAACTCGACTTTATGACAAACGGGACTATTTCAGCTTCTCCGTCGTCAACTTTCCATACTTATGTAGCAATATTCCGTCATCACCTGCATATGGTGTATATGTCTCTCAACTTATTCGATATGCTAGAGCCTTGTTCTGCGTATGATCAGTTTTTGAATCGAAACAGGCTACTTACAAACAAGTCGTTGCTGCAGGGGTTTTAACAATCACGTTTAAAGGTAGCACTTTGCAAATTGAATATTATTCTTTGGTCGTTACAGCGATTTAGTCTACCAGTTATTGCCTGCCGTTGCGTGAAATGTCATAGCAAGTGTTAAGTCGCTTTTCATACATTACTTTGACTACGGATTACACCGTTTACCTGATCAAGACAATGGGCTCACGGCGGGTGTGACCAGTCAACAGGGATGCTTACTTCTCCCTGGCTCCTGATCCCACCTCCGGCGTGCCCAAGGGTCCGTGTTTACCCATCTTTTGTTTGGAACTTACGATATTGATCACTGTTCGTTATCTTTGCCTTTACATAGTACTGTTGTCTTTGCGTATTTTAGGTAGAATCTTGCTTTGATCATTCTGGAGCTGATCATCAAGGGATTTACTGTTGCTTTGTTCATTGCTATGCACACTCTTCATAGGTGTTGTCTATCCTTTTCACCTGAGTAGCAGACGGTCTCGCCTGAACCCAGTGGCAGTTTCCCGATTGTGTGCATCTCACTTCACCTAGTCCTTGATAAGAGAATGTTGATCTTGAATATTCTCACCTCTCTCATCACTCGAGATGGTGTCGGAACTGGGCCTACCTCTCGACTCTCATCATTGGTATTTCTACCCCCCAATAACAATGCCGCCCCCAAGGCTTGAACATTGGGTTTTCTCTTGTTGGCGTTTCTGTAGCGTATCTCTCTCTCTCTCTCTCTCTCTATATTTATTATATATAAAAATCTTTAATTTTAAACCAAAGTCTTCACATGTCAGGTTATTGGTTCGTTGTACACACGTGAGTTTTTGTTAGCTCACCCGAACCGAAGGTTCACACCTAAACCGAAGGTTCAAGTGAGCTTTTCTGATCGCCTTTCGTCCGTCGTCTGTTTGTTTGTCTGTCCGTCTGGCTGTTAACTTCTCACACTTTCGACTTCTTTTCCAGAACCGCTTGGCCAAATTCAACCAAACTTGGTACAAAGTATCCTTGGGTGATAGGGATTCAGGTTTGTTCAAATGACGGACCAGGCCCCCGTCAAAGGGGAAATAATTGCAAAAATAGGGAGGTGTCATTTAAAAATCTTGTTCTCAAGAACCACGGGGCCAGAAAAGCTGAAATTTATATGAAAGCTTCCTGATATAGAGCAGATTCGGGTTTTCAAATCATGACCTCCAGGGGTATGGTGGGGCCATAATAGGGATCAAAGTTTTACATGTGAATATAAAAGAAAAATCTTTAAAAAATCATCTTCTCATGACCAAAAGAAACAATATTTACCTAAAAGCTTCCTGATATAGAGTAGAACCAAATTTGATCATGTACCTCTCGGGGGTAGCGTGGGGCCACAACAGGAGATCAAAGTTTTGCATAAAAAGTTTTTCTCCAGAACCACTGGGTCAGTTTTAAGAAAACTTGAAAATTCTTTTTCAAATAACCACTGCTGAGCCAGGGCCAAAGTCACTCAGGTGAGCGATGTGGCCCAAGGGCCTCAAAAAATGTAATACATGGGCATATTAGACCTGTTAATTAGAACAAGATCTACTCTCTATGTTCAACACACTTTTCCAAAGTTATTGACTCATCAGTGTTTACACAGCAAGTTTGGACATGCATGTCAGAACTTGCATGTTCGAAATTTGCAACTGTAAACGGACCTTTAAAAACTGGCCGTCTTCCAGTACACGGTCAATTTCTAAAGCACTCAAAAGGCGTGAAACGGTTACACAAATCGAAATAGGAATATAACATAAATTATGAATCCACACAAGTTAGAGAAATCACCGTCGCCCCCCCCCCTAAAAAACCTGAAAGGGGGGGGGGTAGTATTCATACTTCAGGTGCCTGTGAATCTAGACTAAATTGGTGGGGGAATGTAAAGTCAGCTTTGTTGTAGCAAACGTTGGACTAATCGGGGATCGGGTCCAAGACCGGTGCGTTTTTACCTACGTGCGATCAGTAATTCTTACGAGGGATGTTCCGAAAATAACAACACTTGGCTGTTTTCACCCATATTTATTAGTTTTTGAAGGGGGCATGCAGGGGTGCTTGTGGACAGGACTTCCGGTACCCCCTTTCTATTAAATTCCTTGGGAAATTGGGTGCTATTTTTAATAAAATATGCAACCCCAGAGTGTATCCAATTCAATGCATTAATGCACAAATCTTATTTTAAACAAAAAGTTTTAAAAATATTACATCTTATTTACATTGGTGACATGACACGATTTTTATACGAATTTTGTGCATTGCATTAAATTGGATGCACTCTGAGGTTGCATATTTTATTAAAACATATATTGAAAATTTCATTTGTTTATAAAAATTAATTACATGTATCAAGTTAGCTTGATTTGAAACTTAGACTTAAGTTTATTCTCAATTTATGGTCTTGAGGCCAGTCCACAAGCATCTGTGGAAAGGTGGTGGAAGGGCAGTAACCTTATTCGGTCACAATGTGTGCTTTGTGTGCAGGCGTATTGACGTGCAAAAGTCGGGGAGACTTCATACAGGACTGTTTTCATTTTGGGACGACGACGTTTGTAGCTTTTTTTTTTTTTTGTGTTTTTTTAAATATTTTTGTAGCAGTTACCCCGATACTGTTTTGCCCTTTGGCACAGGAATTTGTGCCTTAATTGTCAAAGGAATCGACATATATAAAACCTTCACAGTTCGTAATCTTTTAGCAATTCTAGGACGTTTTGCTTTTTCTGATCTGTTGGAACTTTTACCTTTTGGTTTCATCACCAGTAACTAAATTATCAAAAGTCTTGTTTGGATACAATTTTGATAAGTTCTTTGAAATTTCATCACGGACTCTACTCTGTCCATCGCTAAGCAAATGACCTAGTAGCCCTTATCTTTCTAAGGTTTAGTCCTTTTCCTTCAAATTACCATGAACACATGCTAACGATCCGCGACAGTTGCATCACGGTATATTTTGCGGCTCTCTGTAAGATTTGGTGGATTTTTACGATGTTATTATTGGTTGTAACTGTTGCATGGCGACCTGCACCTTTGAGTATTCTCTTTAGAGAAGTGGACAGGCATAGCCTGTGGATGTGCCTGTCCACTTCATCTTTGAGGTGTTGTGACCTGTTTTAAATTTAGCAACTCACCTACAGACCTATGAGATATTTGACCCTCCCATAGATATCAAAAATCTACGGGAAGGACCTACTTTTTATATAGGCTTTAATTTCATGTGCATTGTGTGCTCCTTTTCCATTAACGTTGAGTATACTGTAATGAATACGCTATAAAGCCATGTACATTGTAGCTTAATCTTAGAACTGCTACGGTCTAACGTGGTTTCAGTAAGATATTCACACGACTTTCACGCGGCGAAGGTGAAATGACATTTGTTGGAACACTCCTTGGATCAGTATTTACTTGCCATTTACCGACAATTAAAGAAAAGAGGCCCTTGAGCTACATCGCTCACCGGAGTTACCGTGGATCTGTCGTTGTGGTTTTCACAAGATCTTCACAATAATTAGCGATATCTTCAGTTATTTGAGTTATGTTAATTTGGCAATCCATAGTGTGAATAAACGTAAACTACAGTATGTAAAGAATATATCATACATGTAAACAGTTTCAGCTTTCTTGGTCCTGAAGATTTTGTTTAAACACTTTACCCCATCTTCACTATTTCTCTACCCCCCCCCCCCCTCCTACTTGGAGTGTGGCATGGCCTTTTATTTAAGAAAATTTGGAACCCAGCACTGTAATCAGGGAGATTGTTTTGCTAGGACAAGCTTCCCCCTCTGAAAGAACGTCTGATTCAACCTGGACCCGTTTTTCTAGGAAAATTGTACGTATTGCTGGCATTGCCTACGTACAACAGGTTACCAATTCAATAAAACCTATTGGGTTTGTGAACAAAGCTGGGATGTGTGTCAATGAAAAGCATCCCCCCCTCATCTGACAGTTTGATGCTTCTCAAGGAGGTCGCGATAACATATATTTAGATCGATCATGACACCCACCCCCCTCCTACAAGACGCATTAACTGACCAAGTCCGGTTGTCCTAGGCCTCAGTGTGCAATTGACGATCAGTTTTATTTGGGCCATGTAAAATGGCGAAGTAACAAAGTATTAAACGTAATCATAGTCCCAAAAACACATACAAAATCAAGTGTAGGGCAACATGGACCTTCGACAAAAGCGAAGGCAGGATCAGGTGCCATGGTCTGATTGGAGGAGTAAGCATCCTCTGCTGACCGGTCACACCCGCGTGAGCCCTTAGTCCAAGCAAAGAATAACGGGTACACCGTCGTCAAAGTAAGTACGAAATGCATGTCAACAAAGTATGAACAAATCAGTCAAACATATGACTTAGTGAATAATTTGTAATCGCAAACAAGGTCATTTAGCGACCGTGAGAATTGCGAAATGATGACTTTAAACGAGATTCGTTTATAACCTTCAACATCAACTTTTTGGTTAGTAGTTGGCTCGCTTTAAAATTCATCATACGCATGACATGCCCTTGCGTATCGAATACACTGCGAAGGACATGACATACACCACTCAAGCAGGCGATGAGTGGTCTACATTACTACATTAAAAAGGAGAAGTGACGATTGCCAGTAAGTCTCAGGTTTTCATATAATGTAGTTGTCAAGTCTGCCATTAGCAGTCAATATTATGAGTACTCAGACCCCCCCCCTCCCAATATAATTACCCCCCCCCCCCCCCAAATATAATTCAGCTCACCAGGTTTGATAGTACAGGTCTCACATTGCGCAAGATGTGATCCAGGCAACTTCAAAACAAGGGCAGTGATCTAATTTTGGTTTCCAAC
>CAJDSM010001490.1:0-10403 GCA_903981925.1 Ostrea lurida
TTTCAACGTCAATTACTTCCTTTAAATTTATCTATTTCTGAGACAGAACATGCTTCGTTGATAAGTACAAGGACAAATATATCAAGCGTAGTGGTTGCAAGCTGCGAGGGTAACTATTTACGACTCTTTTTACGAGGATGCGGAACAAAGAATTGGTACTGCTGAGATTTGGGAGTCTATCTACCGTTACCGCAGTTAGTAAAACTTCATTACAATATGAGTTGCATAATTGTAATATATGCTGTCATGAAATTAAAGGGTTTGTATTACGCCATTGATAGGTAAGTAGAACGTCGACTTTTCCAATAAACAATTAACTGTGAAGAATATGGGTTAAATGTAGGGAAGTATCTAAAGGTCTAAAAGCTATAGTCTATGAAATGATATCACTAGCATGCATTATATTCTTCTTTTCGTGTCTTTTTATCAAGTATAGTCCACCTGGACATGCCATTACTGGTGATGTTAATGTAGGTTAAAATGGGCCGGATATCACTTATTTTAAAATATATTGAATTCAAAGAGTTCACCCCCCTCACCTCCCCCGGCGGTGACGAACCACTCTTGTATCCTTGGAGTATTGTGCATAAATCCATGCATTGGGTACATGTGTAATATAGTCATTGAATGATTCGTCAAATGTTGTTTCAAATCGGCGATACATAGAGTTACTAGTAAATGACACAATTTTCCATTAAAACATTTGGTTACCAAACTGTTTGAGAACAATTGATTTAACAACAACATCGTATTCTTTTATTATCAAAATGTTTTTCGTCTCTCAGTCAACGATTATAAACTTCGACAATCCACATGGTTAGTGTTTGCAGCTCACATCTTGTAGTCTATTTCCTTTGCTTCCGTTCGTAGATTCTATAAATTTGAATCTTAAGCATCCAACGGACTACACGTATTCTGATTGGCATGAAAGTTGTCTTAGACAAGTATCTGGGTAACCGAGATGAGCACGCAGTTTGTCGAAAGAGAAAACATACGTCCAACATTGTGTTTGAAGAAAATTTTCAAAGTACATTTCAAACACTTCCAAATGGTCTTCCAAATGATATTGAAAATTTTCCAAGAATTTTTCTTCCGAACGATTTGGAACTATTCGGAATTCGAATGGTTACAAATGATTCCAATTCATTTAGATGCCGATTTGAAAATTCTACACATGGGTAATAAGGTGCCTACTAGGAGGAGTAGCATCCCCAGTAGAACGGTCACACCAAACGTGAACCCATTGTCTAGATCAGGTAAACCAAGTAATCCGTAGTCAAATTAGTGTATGAAGTATGGTTTAACAATTTCTATGAAACAAGTCAGACAGCAGTTGACCCAAATGGCAGATTGTATGGGCAAACTAGATCGTTATAACGACCATAGAATTGCGAAATGCTGTCTTTAAATGTGGATGTTGAAACCCTTGCAACAACAACTTGTTTAGAAGTAGCCTGACACGATTCAAACATTGATCATACGCAGAACAAGGTCTTGCATTGGTTCCAGTCTTTNAAGTAGCCTGACACGATTCAAACACTGATCATACGTAGAACAAGGTCTTGCATTGGTTCCAGTCTTTGGCACTACATTGTTCACTTTTATAAAGTTTTACTTTCATGTTTCGATTTCCAACATTACTGAAGAGACATAATTTGTCGAAATGCGCATCTGGTGCATCAAAATTGGTACCGTATATGATTTATATTAAATAAGTTCAGAGGCATATATACCATATGCAGGCAATGATGAAATGTTGTTGCATAAGTATGGGAAGTTGACGACTAAGCAGCTGAATATTTTTTTCAAACAATCAGCACCTTCAATTAGCCAATAGATCGTCATTTAGGCGACCTACATTTTAGATGGTTGGGAGAATAAGGAATTCGAACTGCAGGGAATATCATGCAGTATCCTAAATCTCTCAACCATAGTCTTTCATACAATTGTGTACAGCCGCCTGATGCCGTGGATCATATTTTTTTTTATAAAGTTTTACTTTCATGTTTCGGATTTCCAACATTTCGGTTTGAGCATCACTGAAGAGACATAATTTGTCGAAATGCGCATCTGGTGCATACAAATTGGTACCGTATACGATTTATATCCCACTGCCTCTAAAGTAAAATCGAATTGTTTCACAGATAATAATTTTTGTAACGTATTTAGCTATACGTAAGNCGTGGATCATATTTTTTTTTATAAAGTTTTACTTTCATGTTTAGGGATGACTTAATATATAATAACAATATTCCTCTAAAAATGATAAGCCAAATGATTTAAAACGAAGGCCTGCAAATATATACTAAAAAGTATGGCCTAACCTTATCTAGGTTGATAATCACTACATTTTGAATTAGGGAATCACATAAAATCAAATTATTGGGTGATTGGCAGTGGGTAGACTAATGGTTAGCCTGACACTGGTCAACCTCAGACTATACCGCTTATACTGCAGCCTTATTCAGGACTCACAGTATAAGTGATAACCCTTCCACTGCTGTGTACATTGAAAGCCTTATTCAGGCAGACACACTGCACACAACAGCTTTGTCGCCAGACAGGTCAAGAAGACG
This sequence comes from Ostrea lurida, assembly GCA_903981925.1. NCBI lineage: Eukaryota > Metazoa > Mollusca > Bivalvia > Ostreida > Ostreidae > Ostrea > Ostrea lurida. Next base: position 2,577 of record CAJDSM010001490.1, read on the forward strand.
GATTACTCTGCTTGGTGGCTAACCTCTGTCACTGGTTAGCCTCTTAGTGGCAAGCCACTCCAACACACAACTACTGCCGTTTTAATTGCAGATCTAGACCTGACTGGAACTGTAAGGTCGACCACTTTTGAAAGCTGACTTTCTTGGTTATCTCACTTAACACTGCAATTACTTTTTAACTTAAGACACGTCGCTCTGCAACCGACACTGGAATGATCATTGACTTCAGAGCGCGGGCTTTATATACCCCTTTGTCACATGACCACAATCCGAAACCTAATGGTTAAACCCAAATCATCACACTATAACTTTTCGAAATATTACACTATGTTTTATATTCAATATATTTGTATTTCAACGTGTTTAAAATGATTACTCGCAAACGTTTGCAGTTGCGTATGAAGAAGGTTGTAAAGAGGACAGTCCGCAAAGGCGTTCCGATGTCAAGAAGTAGCTCGCTACGGCAGTCGACTCAAAAACTACAGATTGAAAGTCTCACTAGCAACACAATTCTGTAATCAACAGTATATGGCTATAAGCCTGCAGGTAATTGATATGAATGACAAAGAGATGCATATGAAAAGAAAGACCACAGTTCGTTTCATTGCTCATCACAAGATAAAGCTTAGAAATTTTAAAAACTAAAATAGCTATTGTTGTCACTCGGGATGTGGCTTCGCCTGGTACTTAGCTAATTGAAGAAAAGCCAGGTACTTAATAATCAAATTGCATTTAAGCTTATAGTTGATTTAGTTTGAGGTATGGGTGAACTTTCCCCGTCATTGTCTTGTTTTTTGCCTTGTAATGGTCCAATGAATGATAGAATCACTGGGATCAAAAGCACAGAATGGGCAAGGCCGAAACAAATCACAAGGAACATCAGTTTTCCAAACGTTTTAAAAATATAACTGTTGGCAAATCCTAAGACAGAGATCCCCAAGAGCGTGGAAAACGCAGCATTGTGAGCCGCTAAAATCTACCGAAAACCCAACGTCATGGACGATGTATCATGGATATGAGGGAAATACCCCAATAGTACATAAAGCCAAACACTCCAAGGAGGATGGTGAATAAGGTCACCGCAATAATGATGATAAGGGTTGGATGAGGCATGAAGAAGATGGTTACGACTATTATAACAACGATGGCGATTCCAACAGTTTGCAACGTACTTGGGAGAATTTGAACAAACTGCTCGTAGAAAATGAATAGATCAGAATATGCAATCATTGGAATTGCAGAATTTTCAGTAACTTCCCTCATGCGTAACATCAACTGACCTTGGTCGTAGGTTGATTTTAAATTGATGCTTTTCAAGTAGAAACGGGACGAGATGATAGTCGATCCAGTTGAATCAAAAATTACATCAGTGGAATGATGTGGCATAAATATCAAAAATATCCGGAGAGCGGCAATAAATGCAGACTCCGAGATATCAACATAAAAAGGGGATTGCTTGAAGGCTGTCAACCAGTTGAATTCAGAGTTTGAATCCATGTCCTTGTCCTTTTTCGCAGCATTTAGTACTGATGCTATGGCACTCTGTGTCCATGCAGAAGAGTATGTTTGATTATATTTCACATTAAAAGACACTATTACCTCTGTTCTAAAATATTCTTCAAGCCATGTTGCATATTTGTGAAAGAAAGAGTCATCTGCAACAATATTTGGTAGAGAAAGTCCTTGTTCGAGGTGAACAGCACCATATACCGAAAATGCAAAGTAAATCGCAAAAATTACTATAATTATAATTTTTAGTGCCAAATAACTAACAATCTTTTGAATGAGTCTTTTTGGGTATCTCTCTAGGGGACTGTCAACATCTCGGCGATCTTTAGGTGGATATCCGGCACATGCGTAAAGTGCACATCCTGTTTTCCCATCCTCTCTCAATGATTCTTTATCCTTTGTCGTTATACAACAAGCCATACAATGACGATTGCTTTTAATCCTTCGTTCATTGATGACTATACATGCAGATAATATAGTCATTTGATTGAAGTAACAAAAAAGCACAGCGACACCTGAAACAAAGACAAATTTGTTCAAAAGAGATGCATATGCATAGAACACTAATTTTCATATTCATATGGATTATGACACTTAATGAAATGTATACTTTTTTATTTCTTCAGAAATTGACATTGCTCTCATCTGCCGTAATGAATACATGTTTGCTGCAAACTAGTTCTATCTGGATTTTTAGTACTACCTGTTTGCGTAATCCATACCAAATATGGAATGCCGTCAAGGTCAAGGGTTACATTTGCTGTTCCGTTTAAGGTAACGATATGGTTAACAAGATATTTGAATTTTCAGTAATTAAATCAGGTTTTATTAAAAAAAAAAAACACTTAAGAATATAGATATAAACACTAAAATGTAATTTCTTTTGTTTCATCGGGTGATGAAGGTAGCAATCATTGCACAAAACTTTCATAACTCGCTTCCGCAAAAAAGCATTTTATTGTTTAAGTGAGACGCAAAAACCTGACCAAACTGTAATGGGTTCTTTCTAAGACCAAGAGTAGTAATTTTCAAAGTGATTTGTACAAAAAGGCGAAGTTAACATTGTGTCAAACGTAGACAATCAATTCCAAAACCACGACTACCAAAAGTTGAGTGTAGGCAACACGTGACCTCCAACAAGAAAAGCGCAACGTAGGATCAGAAGTCGCCCATGGAGGAGTAAAGCATCCTCGTGCCTGACCTTCACACCTGTCGCGTGGGCCACTTTAGTCGAATTAAAGTCCAATCATCTTCTTGCATTGAAGTTGCTAACAGACGAAGAAATTCCACACAGTAATACAAATAAAACGCCTGTGATTTTACAACCTCCTTGTCGGAGGTAGAAACTAATGGAACACTTGGACCAATATGATGGCGCTTTCAACAATTTGTTCCTTTATGATAAACAGGACAATCTGTCAATGGATTTCCTTCATACTTGATCAATTATTTTCATACGGGACCTTTAATACAAATATGTCCACAATATGTGAGGGTCTTTTTGTAGGATGGTATGGGCATGGAATAAGGTTTCATCAGATTTGTTTAACAGTATATTGTGGTCTTGTTAAACTTGACCTGAAAATAATTTCTGTCTGAAATTCACATAACCTACATGTATATACATGTATATGCAATGGATAACCTTTCAGTGTTTCCTCAGTATCTTATCTGATTTTGCGTTTTAGACTTTCTGATTTTATGAAGAAAGCTTTAACATTTCTTTGCAAAATACATGGAATGAAATATGTTTGTACTTACTACCTCACAAGCATACAAGGCATTCAAACAAACCTCAATGTTGAACTAAGGTACCATTAAACTTTAAGCATTTTACTACATATCTTCATACTTTAAAGGCACCTTCGATGTCTACACATATTTTTAAAAAATGCCAAAGAACTATTCTGATTGATTGAATGTATATTGTTTTACGTTTCTCTTAAAAATATTTTACTGATATGTTTTGTTTGGACTGGGGGCTTACGGCGGGTGTGACCGGTCGGCAGATGCTTGCTCTCCATGGCAACCGATCCTGCCTTTGTAGGAGGTCCGGTTGCCTACACTCGACTTGTATATATGTTCTTTTAGGATTATGATTACGTTTAACACATTGTTAACTTCGCCATTTTATATGGAGACGTCACCGTTGCCAGTGAAGGCTGCAAATAAGGATTGTACTGGCGCTTATTGGCCTTTGAGCAGGGAGATTCTTTATCGTGACACGTGACACTGGACCTCGGTTTTCGCGGTCTCATTCGAAGGACCGCCCCATTTACATTTAGTCGCCTCTTTTAAAACTATTCTTAATATTTCATCAAAATCAAAAGGAAAATAGCAGGGAAATCTGGGTGAAACCTAAATGTCACATCCAATTTGTTGGAGTTTGAAAGTCTTATCAAAGTGATACCACAATATACCCAACAGCTATATTGTCACGGTCTATTATGAGGCGCATCGTAGTTTAGTAGTTAGTATGCAATGATGTCATATTAAAGCGACGAGAGTCTATCTCAGATATAATATATTTCAATCCCGTGATCTTTGTCTTGTTAATCCTACAACTAGAAGTGACTAACCAGTATAAATACAGAAGTTTCTGACGCTGATGAAGACTGAGCTAGCTCCAATGAGAAAGGCGAGAAAATCTGTTAAGGACGTGATGGTGATGGCTATCCCGCTGGTCTTCATCATGAATTAAATTCTGTCTGATATGCTGCATTTTTTAATCGACTTAGCATCAGCCATACCCGACATTCAAATTAAAAACATCGTCTATACCAATTCCCCTTAAAAATAGATACAAAAGATAACGGAAAAATTATCGTTGTGTGGGATGGAAAATCACAGTGTACTTTGCCTCGAACCTACAAGAAGCTCTAACAGATAGAAATCCATCTAAAAAGCCATTGTAATGAATACATAATATGATGGTATTGAAGATCCTTTGTGGCGATGATATCCTAACTAGAGTTTTACCATACACTTCGTCTTGTATCATAACAATATATTGTGCTTGTGTTTCCCTAAGGTGAATCGTTATGATTACCATTAATTTTGACGGGTTCCTTTTAGAAAAGTATTACAATTTTCTCTTACCTATGACAAGGAAAGGAATGACTCCGACAATACTCATATACTTCACTCCGATAAGACTCGTAAAACCAAAGGAAGATAAGATAGAAATACCAGCCGCAAAAACCCCTGCCTGGCCTAAGAAACCTCTGTCTGCTATGAAATTACAATTCATTCTCGAGGTGGCAACGGAAGCATATGCCATCATCAGTGCTATTGTCAAAACGTAAAACAAAATGTCCCCTCCTATGTTCTTCTCCAGTTCGTCATCTACTGCATTTGTTGACGAGTAAGCCAATTCTGAGATATGAACAACAGCACCCGGAATGGCTTTGATAAACTGATCTGAATAACCGCGACGAACATAGTATGTGAGCTTTACTCCGATGGCGGATGTAAGCAGTCCGTTCGTTACAGACGGACTCGCAAGAAGTGAAGATAAAGACGTCTGCTTGAATATCGGGTACGTGATATTATTAGCTAACATTTTTTGTTTGAAGTCACCCGACAAGAATACATCACCCGGTGCTAGACAAATACCACTCCGATTTAGACACAAATCAGTAAACTTAATAGCTGTTTTCGATTTAGTGAGAAAAATCAAGTTTCGGATATAATTGTCAACAGACTTGATATCATCTAAAAACGCTGACGTCAGCATATTCCCTCTGTCCTTCGTGAGAATTAGCACTTCCCAGACATCACCTGACTTAAAATCTTGATCACTCCGGTTAATGTTGTCTAAATAGTCCCTGTCTTTGGAAGCCTGACTGTCTACTGGAGTATATAATCGCTCTAATCCACTTTCCACCTCCAGTCGAAGCATACCAAGACCAAGAAGGCAATTCACTGCGATGGCGATAACCAAGATTTTAACAGGATGTCGCTCCAGAAACTGTCCATAGAGGCCAAACAAACGGCCTATCTTCTGTTCATGCTTAAGGTAACATGTATCCATTTCCCTAAAACATGAAGAAGAAAAATCCCATCATCATGGATACTTTAAAATTACATGTCCAATGTCCAGGTTTCTGTTTTATACCCTTCTGATTTTAGATTTGAAAAGATCGATTTTTACAAAGAATCAAAGTCACTGGCAGAAAAAGCATAGACTTTTTGCATTCACGGAAAACAAAATTTTATTGTGTAAAAAGGTTGCTTACAAAATGTAGGCATGTACTTCATGACGAAATGATTAAAAAACAAAGGTGTAAGCAAACTGTTAGCAATAGGAGATTTAATTATATACGTTTGTGTTGGCACCACTACCAACTGCTGCTTTGTATTACCTGCTTAAATATTAATTTAAATTGTAATGTAGTTACTGGTTTCCTTCTAAAATTCTTGTTACCGAAATACTAGTACAAGTCTATAAAAGTATACTCGTAATCTAAACCCGTCGTAGGTTTTTCGATTCTGCTTCCCTTTATTTGCCATGGGCAATCTTGTTTGTTTGCAAATGCACGTTGTTTTATGTGACAAGTTTTCCTCATGTTGGGACGTTATAAGCTGTTGGTAAAATGTTATGCATAGCGCTATGGAGAGTAGGGATGAGATTTCTTTTATCTTGCCAACGCCTGTTGTGACACAGGGTCTCTGTTTGGGGGAACATTTATGACGTTTCTGATTAATATAATCCTCTTACCATTACATTTATAATTGGCTTGCTTCCTGTATCTTAAGTATCCCTCTCTCCCAACTATATAAGGGTATATACGAGTATACCGGTACATGTATTATTAGTTAATTTGATAGTTTATGGTTGTGGCAATTCCAGGTTATATATACATGTATATTATTAAGTTACATGAACTACACCTACGAGTTTTCTTTCTATTTGACAGAAAATATTTGTTCCTTTTATACTCAATAAATTGTGTAGCCTCTAAAAATGTTCCGCTAGGTTTTATATCTATGCATGTACATGAAAAAAAAGTATACGCCCAGGTTAAAAAAAATACGCACGTGTTTGATGAAAACGAATATACGTCATGTATTTCTATGGTATATGTATCATTAATTATAAAAAGGGAAAAGTTAATTACATGTATCGCTTTAAAGTAAATTGGGAAAAAATATAGGTTCCGTGGATTAAATTTTTATATTGTAGTAATATTTCTTATATCGGTCTGGTTAGATCACCTAACCACATTGTAGGCTAGTAATGCAAGGGTTCAGATTTAGATCTGCAATTGATCCAAAGAAAATCCAATTCTTTGCCACAGACACTCGACCTATTTCGGCTAATTGATAGCTGATGCAGTGGTCCATATTTCTCTGTCCTCTTTATCAGATGCAACACTGCAAAAAGACCGACAATCGATGCTGTTAAAAGGGAAATCACGTCATACAATGAAGAAATTCGTTTGCATGAGTTACATGTATTTGATAGCTTCTCAGAAAATTAGTTGACGCAGTCAAAATTATTCATTGATCAAAGGAGTGTAGCCTTGGTCACGCAAGCCGTTTGACTCCTCACTCAAACGCCGTTTGTCGAGGACGGCTGTTTTGACAAACGTGTAGGTGACCTAGTGGCTGTTTTGACAAACGTGTAGGTGACCTAACCTACAAAGGAGTGCAGTGGTTTACTGATCACAATGTACAACACAGGCAACTGGCAGAGGATTCAGATATACTAAATATGTCAGTTATAATCATCAGGAAACGGACATTAAATCTAAGTAACCAAAGATAGAAACTCTACATCATCGCCAGAAAAGTCTTGCTAGCTCAGTAGAGAAACAGTACAAGTTTCCTTTTAAACTGTCCGCTACACTACTACAAAATCCCTTTCGCTTTCAATTGTTTTGAATATCAAAACTTGGTTTGAAATTATAAAAAGTTATCATGAGTTATACGCATTCAATTGATTAGTATTGATGCAGTAGATTATGAAGAGTAAGTTTATTTTGGCGGTTGTTGGGGCCGCTTCCGGATTACTACGCACAGAGCAGGCCTTGTCGATAGCCGGGTTACCCGGCTAAAAATGAAACTTCATTATCGACCGTTATTAAATTAGTACTTCTGTACTGCAGCTTTTAATAAATACTATCAATGCTTCTGGGTAGTTTTAATGCTACGTATGCTAAAATATTGTACACTTTTGAAAAAAGAAAGTTTTTACATAGTAATAAGATTTAATATATTCTTCACGTAGACCAAAAAATGCAGGACAAAATCAAAACAAACTGAAACTTGTTTTTCTGTTCCCAGCAAGTTACATTTTGTACCTTCGGTGCGATT
>CAJDSM010001491.1:15306-39303 GCA_903981925.1 Ostrea lurida
TAAAGGGGTACATGGACCATTATCTTTCACCAAATTTCTTTTAAGAGCCTCTTGTGCCAAGTTTGGTTCCTATACATTCACTCCGATTCCTAATGTGACCACACCTCACCCCAGGGGGTCATAATTTTCACAACCTTTGAATCTTTCACTATGTCAGGAAAGCTTAAATTTCTTGTATGATCGCCTTTCCTGGATTAGGTTGGTTCTTGATAGAATATTTATATAAACTCCAATTATCCTATTTGTAGCAGGGCAGTAACAAAGGGGACTTATATGGCCTCGCTGAGTGAAGCTAAGCTTTTCTCTCTTGATCACGCAAGTTAAGGCAAACGGTGAGCATGGGTTCATGTTAGCACCCGGATGGTGATCCGCTACCGCGTTACATTATGCTTTTGCTTATTCTATAATTATCACCATTTTAAAAGGGAAAATGGCTTCTCATTGAAAAACTTAAATCATGCAATCTTTCATTAATATCACATATTTTTGTTTTAGTGAAACAATGTTTGATATTGCAATTGCAAAATGAAAATATATTAACTCGGTTTTTTCAGTGAATAAAAATATATTATTTATTTGATGTTTTCATACAAATGTTGTAACAGTTCTATACACGTTTGCATTATTACACAATTTTATGCCTACATTCATATTATTATTAAAGGATCAATAGCATTCTTTTACAATTCAACAAAATCAACCATTACCCAGGAAGATGACAAAATTGAAAATTAGAAAAAACCAACAACAGTCTTTTCCCCTTGATCTAAATAAACATGTAGTTATATCTAAGGTCATTATAAGTGAGGATTGGAGAATTTTGCATTAAAAATGACATTGTGAAAGAATATGTGATTCCTCCAGAATACAAGACCGATTACAATGTACATTAAATTGTGCCCCTCCTCTTGGCAGACTGTATTTTTATATTCTCATATGAAGCAGAGTTTGTACAGAAAACGTTATCGGGGATAATAAACAAAAAATCTTGCCGTGTCCTCAACTCTTACATATATGGTATATAGATGATGTTGTTTCAATTAACAATCATAATTTTCACAATTATGTCATTTGAATATATCCCGAAGAACTCGATAAAAGACATCACAGAATTGAACAGATCTGCTTTCACATTTGGATATATTTACTTAAATTGACTCTAATGGCAGACTGACAATCTAGTAGACCATACTATATGATTAACAGCTGATGACATTAACTTGTGCAATCGTTCAAACTTTCCCTTTCATGTTAGTAAATATACGCACTATATCACCTGCTTATGGTGTGTGATCTCTCCCGTTTGATTCTCGTACGCAAGAGCATTTTGCTATGGCGCATGAGGACCTTTTAAAGCGAGACCAACTACTATACAAAAATGTTGATGCTCGCAGGGTTAATTAACGAATCTCGTTTTAAAAGTTCACTCCATTTCGCAATTCTACTGGTCGCTATATAATGACCCTTGTTTGCGTATTACAAATTATCACTAAGTCATATGTTGATTGCTTTGTTTCATACCCTCTTTAGACTGTCATTTTCCTACTAGATTTTGACTACGGGTAATCCGTTTACTTTTATTTCGGCTAAGGGCTCACGCGCGGGCTGTGTGTACCAGTCAACGAGAAGATGCTTACTCCTCCATGGAGGCACCTGATCTACCTTCGCTTTTTGTCGGAGGTCGTGTTGCCCTACAACTCGCATTTTGTATATGTTTTTTTGGATATATATAGCAATACAAGCCTGTAACTGTATAAGAAAAACTAATTTCTAAAAAAGTTGTTGTGAGTAAATATTAATTTTTTTCATGTTTCCATAAAATGTTTTACAAAATAAAATACGTTTTGATCAGAAATTGACACCAATGTTACACCACTGGTTAATAAAAGTTTTTTTTGTTTTTTTTTTACACTGAAGTGAATATTTGATAATCTCCACAGTAATAAAAACCAGATGCTGAATATATAATACACGTACATACATGATATCTTTTAAAAGTTAAACGAATTCAAAATTTTGTAAGTTATATTGATTTTAACGTTAGTTCTATGGCATGGACTTTACCTGCATCTGGCCGGGCCCACACCAGAATTAAAGCCTTTGATGGTAGATTCCTTTCAATAAACTGAAGATCTTGAAATATGATGGATCAATCCATTTAGGAATGCACACTGCATGACGTACCAGCGATTTGCTCAATGGAATCTGGAAAAAAATATATGAATAAATATAGCTATCTAAATTCATTTTCCATATAAGTATAAATTCTTTTTAAATAAAGTAAAATATTAAGATTTAATAGATTATCTTTTTTAAAAAGTTGGTCACACATTGGGTTCCCATAAAAGTCAAAAACTCTAAATATAAAATTAAAAAAAAATCCAATGGAATAGCATGTATAATTAAACAAATATCAAAGATGTAACCTTGTATAATTCAGGGACATATTGAATCCCTATTCCCAGGGACACTTTAATTGTACCATATTTTGAATTGAAATTGGACCGCAGTGTGTTCTGAAGAAGTAAAAAATGCAAAAAATTTCAGACAAATTGGACAGATGCTGGATGACGGGGTGAAAGAAGAAAGCTCACTTGAGATAAAATTGCTAACTGTTTGGCCCTGTTGTTATTGAGATATTTCCCCTTATATATATTACCACTTAACCTCTGGACCATTGATTTGAATAAATAGTTTTCAATTTGCACTAACCTTGAAGAAAATTACAACAGAGCCCAGGCGCCAACATTGCTCACCTGAGCACTTTCCTTCTGAGAAGAGCTTAAGTTTTGGGAATTATATAATTATCATTGTGCCATTATGTCAAAAGATATGGATTAAATTGATTCTCTGTCATTTTCAATACCCATAAATGAACATTCATCAATAAGAAAATAATGAGCAAAGAAAATATGGTCTTCATCTTGAACCCCAGGGGTTTGGGGGGTGGGTGGTGGAGTTAGTTATTCACCAACTTAATTTTCCATGTTATATGACAAACTGAACACCACTGTTCTTGAGAGAGAAGATTTTTTTTAAGATATTTCCAATATAAACTATGATACAATTTTTGGTCCCCCTATTTGTGACCCATCACTGACCCCAGGGGGCCACATTTTGACTAAACTTGAATCTTCACTATACTAATTCATGTTTGTTTTGACACAACTCCTACAACTTATGGCATGTTCTTGAAACGAAGATTTTTACAGATATTTTCCTAATATAAAGCCTATTAGGCCTATATCAAACTTGGCCCCTATTGTGGTCCTATCCCCCACACCTGGGGGCATGAACTGAACAAACTTTAACTTACTCCATTTCAGGAAGCTATCAGATAAATATCCACTCTTCTGGTGTATTTGGTTCAAGAGAAAAATATTTTCCCTTTATTTTGCATGTAAAATTTTGATCCCATATGAGGCCCCACCATATCGCCCTTGGGTCATGATTTAGACAAACAAGTATTTCCACAATATCAAAGAAGCATTCATTAAATTTCAGCTTTTCTGGCCCAGTGGTTCTTGAGAAGATTTTAAATGACCCACCCTATTTTTGCATTTCTTGATTATCTTCCCCTTGATGGGGCCTGGTCTTTCATCTTGAACAAATTTTTAAATTCCTCCTTTACCCAAAGATGATTTACACAAGTTTGGGTCCGAATTTGCCCCAACATTCTGGACGAAGAAGTCGAAAATGTGAAGTTACACAGACAGAACGACGGACAAAAGGTGATCAGAAAAGCTTACTTGAACCTCGGCTCAGGTGAGCCAAAAATTTTGACAGTATAATGACAGATAACAAGTTTCTTGCAAAAATTCCTAACCTTTCCAACAAGGCCAAATTTGCAATAGGTTTCTTGATTCTATCTTAAGATATTTTGCATCCAATATGCAACATGCTATTTTCAACTTTAACCGTTTAAAGTGAAGGTAAATTACCCACCGAAAAGATGTCAAGCTGCGACCCATGTTTCACAGGTGCAGTTCCAAACCCCACACAGTGGTACTTGATCAATGCAGAATGGCAACCTAGAATATATTCAATACAGATGATTCATGAAACCAATCATTGAAACTAATACAGAAATTATAAACAACAATGAAACTATTTAAATTTTGTAATGCACTTTTTGTACTATCCAAAATTTTAACCCTGCATGGTAACTTAGCTTCGTAAATTATAATTGACAATTAATGGGCCTGGTAATCAATATATTGAACGAGACCTTCAAGACTCCAGGAATTCTAAAACATTTTAAATTAATGCCTACACTTTTTAAAAATTGCATGTAATTGATGTATTAAGATTTGCTTAATAAAGGGTTGTGTCACAATGGAGGGTTATCAAAAATTATGTCGTGAAATATTTAAGGATAGAGTCATTTATTTTTAGCAGTCACAAAACCAGAGTTATCCCCCTTGGCAATTTTGGAAATGGAATAAGAGTCCTAAAATGGAGTTTAAACTTATTATTTTGATTCAGAATCAAAATTAGAAACATACGTCGGATGTGACCGGTCAACAGGGGATGCTTACTCCTCCTAGCCACCTGATCTCACCTCTGGTGTGTCCAGGGGTCTGTGTTTGCCCAATTCTTGTTTTTGTATTCTATTTAGGACTTCCGGGATTGATCACTGTTCGTTATCTTTGCCTTTACATCTAAGAATTTGAATGTGAAATAATAACTTCAGCTGAAACAACAATGACTAAATTGGCCATTTAGGAAGTTATTAATCCTGTAGAGTAATAAATTTTCCCTTATTTTAGCCAAAAAAATAATTTAAATGAGGAATTTGTCCTAAAAATTGTTTAGTTTATCATGCCATCACTTCAATAAATAATTCTAGCATGATAATTTTACATAAATAGAAAATTTAGGTCTAAATAAGAAAAATAAAATTTGCCAAGAAAGATATCTCAAGAAAAAAAAAACCCTTTTAATGTCATTCTTCACGAAAACTCAGTGAAGGGTTGGGTCAGTGAAAATCAAGAATCAAGAAGCCCGATGGGCTTGTATAGATTGTTTAAGTCACATTGAATAAAACTTAATGTTGAGATGCATAGATGTACATGTATCCTAACATTTCCAATGGAGCCAAATTAATGTGTTTATAGATTCCTTGATTCTATCAAGAAATTTTGCATCCAATGCAACTATAATTATTTTTTGACTTACTGTTTCAAGTGAAAGTAGAATTGACCACCAAGATGTCAACTTCACTGCCCCACGTTTCACAGTTGCAGTTCTGAATTCTTTAAAATGGCACTTGATCAAAACAGATTGAAGAATGCACCGGCTACCTTGAAATCTATATAATACAGAAATAACAACATTGCATGAAGATATTTAAATTCTACAGTAATACACTATTTGCAATACACTATATATCCACAATTTTAACCTGGTAACTAATAGCTTTGTATTGGGTAAGGGCCTGGAGGTATATTGAGACCTATCACAGAAATTAAATGTACTATTTGATATGAGGAATCGCGAGCTCGAATGTAAATTCCAATCCCGAGCATATCTTCACAGATACAATGGTATTGAAAATATTGTACATGTCACTATGATATATTTTTTATCAATGAATCACAATGTATTGCAATTTCTGTATTATCGCACAGCCGTGCAGCTACTGATTGAGTGAATGTCAATGTATTGCCTCCGAATGAATTATACGATTAATGTGACAAATTTCTTCTTTCATAGGGGATGGGGGTGGGAGGCAGGCAGTCATCGCTTTATTGTTATTCCCATTGGGCATTCTCTTGCACAGAGTTGTCGGTCCTTCCTCTCCCTTACATCTCTGTCAACTCCCGTTTTACAAGATTTTTGTAAAAACATTGAAAGAATGGGAAAACACTATTTGTGAGTGTTCCTTACTTTATGAAATATAAGAAAGAAAATAACCCAATAACTTACTTGTTATTTTTGGCTTATAACCTTATTTAAAACATTTTTAACGCAAAATAGTTCGCAAACAAATGTTTAGAAAATAAAACTTATAAAACCAAACATAACAAATTAGTTATTTCATTAACTTCTTTTATAATATTTTATAAAATAATCAACACTCACAAGTAGTGTTTTTCCATTCTTTCAACGTTTTTACAAAAATCTTGTAAAACGGGAGTTGACAGAGATGTAAGGGAGAGTAAGGACCGACAACTCTGTGCAAGAGAATGCCCATTGTGTAGAGCTAATACATGTAACTTGTTGACCTAGTTGAACAGTGATTTTTAAGGGCCATTTTGGGTCCGAATTTTGACCTAATTTCCCCTCCTAAACATTGCTAATCCCCCTCCCCCCAAATTTAGCTTGCATTTTTCCCAATAATAAAATTACGAAAGGAAGATGCATTTGAGAAAAATAAACATTTGATGTGAATAATATATATAAGACTTATTAGTAAATTAACAAAGATGTATGCATACGTGTGATAATTTTTCAACCATAAATCTGTACAATGCCTTTAAAAAGGTGTGATTTTGAGTGAAAAATCTGTACACAAGTTTGCAAAATGCTGTACAAAATCTGTATGAAATACCAATCTTAAAATGATTTATATATGCATGTCCATAAAAGTATGATGCCTAGAAATATTTTTAAAATATTCCATGCTTTGATTGTTGTTGAGACCTAAAATGTACATGCTCAATAATTTAATCAATTATTCCAACATAACATTAAAAACATAAAATTTTAATGAAAATCCTACAGGACATAATTATCTTAAAAACTGCTTTCATTTTGTTTATTTCTAAATCATTTGAAAGGGGCTTTAATAGAGTCAATTAGCAATGAATATGAACTTTAATTAGAGTGAATTGTTGTTGTTGTTGTTTATTAGTCAAAAGCAAATACAGCGTATAGACGAATTATACAATCACTGGTATTAATGCCAGCATGCCCCTAACTGCCGACGTTACGGGAGCCCAATATGGAGACGAAAGTACGGCTCGAATATATTTTTGCTTTATCAACGATAAATACTAAACTGGTTAATTTATTCCAATAGCGGACAAAAACTTTTTTGGATTCATTAAAGAGATCAGTTATTAGGTCTATTCATATTGTATTACGTGCGGTTTCATCCGTGTAATGATGAAAAAAACCCAGAATGATGCGATGTAATGCATATTCGCGATGAGTGGTAAACTGGCAATACGGATACCCCGTTAACTGGCACACACGATTGGTTGTTTACAATAGGTGTAGTCTTCAGATATCATGGGGACTTTTTGCATATTTATCTAGTTATCAGTAACCTTTTATGTTTTAATTTTTCAAGAACAAACGTCATAAATTTTTTATAGTACACACTTCAACAGCTAGGATGGACAGAGGACTAGGCGGTATCATTGCCTGACGTCACGGCGTCAAGGCATACATTTGCAATTGCTCCGAAACTGTGCGAACAATTAGAAACAATAAAGGTAGCAATGCATGTTGAAGTTTCTCTTGATTGCTCCTTCCATAAGGAAAGAAATCGTTAGCATATTTAGTATTGAAAACAAAACAACAAGTAAAAAGATCTAATCAAGCGGGAGTAGCTGTATCTATCATAACAATATTGCCTAGACTTGTCACGATAACATTTCCAAGGTGAAACTGTTCGTACTCGCCGCAATTCACAGGTCATCGAACATCATTATGTCAGCGTAAAACTGTTTTGTTTCGCGCTAAGAGTGGAAGACATAAATACAAAGATTATGGCACAATGTGTAACCTACACCCGGCGGGTGGGTGGGAGGTAATAGATAATTACATGTCATTCATATCTTTATCTAGTGGATATTTAAATTTGAATTCATGGAAATATGGCATTTTCCCGCCACGGTATATATAACTTACAACGTACCCCGGTTTTGCAATAAAAGTATGCACTTTACTTGCATGGAACAACAACTATACAATGAACAGGTACAATACATGTATGTGCATACATGTGAATGGGTATTGGTCTTAAAAAATTTGAATACTATTTTATGGAGGTCGTTTTTGAAAATCTCAAGTACATCTGTACCCGAAAGTATTAGGATGAGACCCCTTCGGGGAATCTACTGATTACTAGAGGATGAGTTCCATTTATTCGAAAAGAGTTATTCTCAATACTATTGACTTTAAATATGATATATGAAAGAAAAACCCAATGTTTTTAAACTTCTTTAATCTACATAGCGTTAAGATACATAAAATGTACTAGAGAACTTGCATGTCAAATTAGAAAATGGATCATACATTGTGCAACATTCTTCCGCATGGGCGTAGGAGCAGGTGGAGGCAATTGTTGATCCCCCCCCCTTCCAAAAGTGGGAGGGGGCTGGGGGGCAAAAGTAATGGTCCTCCCATACCTTTTTTTTCTCAAGTAACTTTTTTTCTAGCATAAAAAACACACAATTTAGAAGTATGCCCTTCCCCTCCCACTTTCAGTAATTTATAGAGGCTTCCCCCCCCCCCACACAACACACTTTTTTGAGCTTCTCACATAAATTTAGAAGTGTGCCCCACCCATCCCCCCAACTTTCAGTTAATTATAATAAGAAAATATTAATTAATATAAAGAGGTTCAAATGATCTTTTTTATTTTTTGCTGTGGTCACCAAATTTTGTGAAAGTGTTTGCACCCCCCCTCCCCCCCCTTTTCGTGCATTTTTCTTTTTTTTTAGTTGCCTCCCCGCCCCTTTCAAAAATCAGTCCTACGCCCTCCTGTCTCGTATACTTTTGTGTAATAATCATATCTCTCATCTTTTGAAATGGAGACTGCAGACAGTCCCTACACTATCGTTGTTTTTTGTTGATATTTTACAATGTATATAATAATAAATATGTGTGGTCAATCCAATTGCGCTTGTGTGGCTAACGAAAAATGGCTTTATGGAAATGAAAATAATTCCTTGACGGGTTCACACTTAGGCATATTATTAGAAATCATTGGACCGATCCCATTTATACTTTGAAATGAATTGTAAAGATTTTTCTATGCCGATATTTATTGAAATGTTTTCTGATAACATCCCCCATTGGGCTTCTGAGGCGTATCCCTCCCTAAACCACTGTCTGAAATTTGAGGAAACGTCATTTTATAATTCTCTACAAAAAGTCGACCTAATGTAGAGTACATCCGTCTGATATATATGCATTAATGCATTGAAAGCAATTGCTTTAGTCAAGCGCGCAAGCTTTTTGGAAAGTATTTACGTTGTTTTCTCAGTTACAGTCTTCACAGATTCAAGAAAGTTCTTTAGTTAACGGGCAATCATAGCGGCAGTTACATGTAACTAGTACCCGCATCATCACTGATGTCATTTGTGTCGATGTTTGGTGAGTTTTTGATGATACTTTATGTGTTCCAAATCATCCAATTCTTTTTATAAAAATAACGACTATAGACTATGAAGCTATTTCAATAAAATAAATAACAAAAGAGAAAAAACAGAGCATATCATGACTACACCCGATTCTGGTGGCCGCCATCTTGGAACTACCCGTAACTGCAGTTACGGGCATCAGCTTATACCTCAGTGAGATCACCCGGCTAACAATATACCGACGGTAGTATTTTTCATTTTTTTTCAAAGCCAATGTCACACCCCACCCATCTCTAAACTCAAAAACCTGCATCCGCCCCCTGAATAGGACTACGCATGATAGATTCAGCACCCTATAGGTTTACATTGATCCGTCAACATTTTGTCTGTGGAACACGTTCAATACATTGTAGTGATTTATATACTAATAGCTGAACATTTTGCACCATTGTTCATCACCATGCACGGATGTTAATAAGCGTTTTATGGGGGGCCAAAATTTTGGGAAAAACGCTTCATTTTTCATATGATAGAATTTCAAGCGCTTTGTTATTTTCAATAATTAGCATACAACGAGCTCCGCGGGCATTGCTGACTTTGAAAAGACTTAGATAGAATATGCTAAATAAGTCCCATAACTGAAACTACACCTATTAGTAAACCAACCAACGTTTTTGCAAATTCGGCGTAAAAATCCCGGTATTGCCAGTTACACTCATGCTCGAATAGTGCAGTTCATCACGCATTCATTCTTTTATCAAACGTTAAACACGATAATACCAGACACTCAATACTATCAATGAATTGAAGACCTAATATTAAGCCTGTATCTCCTAGAATTCAAAGTTCTGTCCGGTACTTTGCAATAAATTCAATCAGTTTTATTTATTTATTCGTATTAATAAAAAGCAAAAATATATTCGAGCCGTACTTCTCGTCTGCCATATTGGGCTACCCGAACTGGCCAGTTACGGGCATCGGCATTAAATACCAATGACAATGTAATAATATTTGTAATCATAATACAGGTCAAGAAAGAATAAAAATGGTGCTTATACATGAACATTGGTATGTCTAATTTCAAAGGAATTACCCAAGTACAATAGTTCCTTTAACATTTTGTGTCGATAAAGTTGAATTAATTTAAAACAGAGGGTCTGGTTAATAATTATTTTTCAAAAATTTAATTCTTAAATGACTGTAGTAGTGCAGTTGAAAGGAATAAAATTGAATCATCTTCTACATCCAAAGTACATAAAGGACATAAACGTCTTTCTAATGGAACAGTTTTGTATCTGCCGGTTTCAATAACTAAACAATGAGAAGATACTCTTAACTTACATATAAACTTTTTATGCTGCATGGGTATTCTTTTAGTTAAATAAGATTGCAAAGTAAAATGGTCAACTGTAAGACTAAATTTATAGGACTATAGACCTAAAAATCTGTACAATTTATCATTTAGAGTGAATTTTAATGTACAGGAGTGACAGCTAGAGTGAATAGGGTTGAAAAAGTGTGCAATTTTGTGTACAGTCTGTATGGGTATTGGAATGTTGATTTAGAAATTAGAATTGGAAATTTTTAAGTTAGAATAGGAAATTTTGAAGAATTTTAAAAGATGTGTAAAATAAAGGCAATATACATGTAATATGTTTGATATGATTTTTAAATGTTATTTATGATAAAAGATTCTTTCCAATTTGACTGAAATATCGACAATTTTCCCAATTTGAAAGCATGCATGTGAGGACACTTGTAAAACAAATATAGAAAAATCACTGGTTGAACTTGATGACAAAACTAATAAACTCCTAGCTTCCTCTCTTCGCTCATCATTCTGTCAACATCCGATCCATAAGATAAATTGGAGACTTGAGAAATACTACATGTATATATATGCAACAGATATTTCTGTATATGATATAAACTTTAAAGCATCGACAATAGTGGATGAATTTCAATTAATTTAGAAAAATTGTGTGCATTTGACACTGATTCATAAAAGTGGAACAAAAGTTATAATATGAAACTATTCACTTTAATGTACCAGTATTATGAAGAACAATATCATAATGATCAATATCACCCTGTCATGTATTATAATAATAATGATAAAGTGCGGCATAATTATTATTCTAAAAGTGCTTGTACAAGTTAATACACATTAAATTTAGTAATTAATGTCAATTTTAAATGAATTTAAGGCTTTATATAGATTAATTTTCATGATCCATCTGTAAATGATGAGTTTAAATAATTCTGACCACCCTTTTTGATATTTACTTTATCTTTTGCCGCATCACGATCGTTATAGTTATAAAAAGAAATTTAGTTTGAATTTTTCATAACATAATTGTCGTACATCTAAATATCATGCACTTTTCATCCATTCTTAGTAAATTGGTAATATTGAGTTCTGATTATCGTCATTAAATAAATTAATGAACATTATTTCCACCATTGCAGCAATTCAAAAATAAATATTGACATGTTTACATGTATCAAAGACATATTTAGAGAGAATAACTTGTGTGTATATTATGTGAGCTGTACAAAACGATAATTTGAAATATCATATGATATGTTTAATTGTTTAATAAATTCATAGAATCATCAGGACACTTTAGTGGATTCTGATTATAAGTGAGGCCTACATGCATCAAAGAATTGAATGAGGATTGCATTGCATTAGATATCTAGGTGGATTTCGAGGGTGGTGGGTGGTGTTAACACTTGGCAGCTGGCCCGGGCCTATCTTTTGATGACCAAACTTAATTACTTTAAAGGCTCTAAAACCTGAGAGCTTCCGGGAGCTTCACCCTCTGGACCCTTACTTTGGCTTCATCCCAGAACTCTAGCTTATTTCATCGAATCCAGCCCCCTTTTTCGACAAATCCTGGATCCGCCACTGAATATCATTACATGTAGTAAATATGAAATATTGCATATATGGCAAATCAAGAGGGTATGATTTAGATTTAATAAAAAATTAATTTCTAACTGTGATGTCCATCGATCCTTAATTATCCTATGAAAAGAGGTGGCTTTTTATAGAGTTGTTATTTGTTTGTTTGTTTTTTGTTGGTGTTTGTTTTTTCCCATGTTGATATATCAAAGCTCAACAAGAATACTATCTATTTAACAAATAAGGATCTTTTATCCTTTTAAATATATAGTTAAAGAGTATCAATTAAGACATACCTGTAACCTGTCGACATGCATTCATTTTTGCTAAAATTTTTAGGAAAATAAGAGTTGATGTTTATAAGAAATTGCAAAATTCACTTAGTATTTTTTTCCGTTTGTTGGTAAACAGTTACTTTTGATTTCCACTCTACTGTAGTGTACTTGCATTGGAATAAACTTATTAGATAGCGATTTACGTACTTTTTACAATATGAAGCAGACTATATTAGCATTTTCTGCATAAACTTGTTAACTGTGTATTATGATTTAGCGTTTAATAAATTCAACACAGTCCTTGTGCAACATTAAAAAATTGAATATGACACTTTGAATCAGAGGAAATACCTCCAGATATTTTGTTTTAAAAGACAGAAAGTTTTCAACAACGTGCAACCGTCAAAAATGTAAGAACGATAACTCCTTAACTTGCATTTGGCCATTTTCTTAATTACGCTTTATTGTTTTACGTGTCATTTCAGAAATAATACCGAGTGTTTCAAACTTACATAATCAAAAAAAAAAAAAAAAAAAAAATATAAAAAAACTTTGCATATTCTGCCCATATGAAACTCTCATTAAAGTCAGCATAAGTCTGTATCTTTCCGAAAAATTAGAAAAATCTTTCGTGGATTTTTTTTCTACGTATACAACTATAAAGTTAATGCTTTTGTATCCCGTAATTAACATTGAATGCAAAAAGATGACAAAAGAAAAGCACTTGTTTTTAATTATTTATGGATATAACCACCTATGAAAAAAAACAAAGTCTCCTGAGATGTATGGCATGCGCAGTTACTGTATTATTGGTTTTGCGATGTATACACATGGCCTTTTTCTGTTTGTGAAAATAGTATAAAACGTATTTAACATATCATAAGTATATAACATGTGGTTTTAATTCATATATTTTTGCATTTACAGTTCAGAAATAGCGTCGAAGAGATATTAGGCTATTACTACAACTTTCAAAGCGTGGATTTTTGGAAATCTATTCCATATAGGAATCGCGTGATCAATATGCGTATATCTCTTCCATTTATATGATTATCACGTTGTTAGACACAATGTTCTTTGGAGCCTTTTTTCCCGCTTGTTGTTTTCATGTTTGATCGTAGCAAGAATTTTCCGTGGTTCACATTTTTAACAGTTTAGTTATTTGATTTCTATAAGAAATCAACAGTGGTAAAAATTCAAAGATACAGATTATGCTACTTTAATACATGTACTTATATTTACGCTGAAAATCCTTTTGACACATCCACTTCCTGTGGAAATTTCACAAGTCTCGAACTGAGTCTCGAACTGGCTAAGTTGAAGTCTCGGAGCAGCGAGATTCGTAATACTCTGATTTTATGGTCTACTTAACAGCGATAAAGAATACGTTCCGAACATGTTAATAGGGGTGTGTTCGATATGTTCACATCCACGCGTACGCGTTATGAATGACAGTACCGAGCCCCCGGATGTGTGACAGGCACATGACTATGTATCCAGATGTTGCATATGATTTTCCGAGAAGTATACGACTTTGAATTTTTGAGATGAGAAATCATCGCACAAGAATAAAGGGTACATTCACTGCAGATCGTTGTTAGTATATTACTGAAATTCAAAGTAAGTCGGGCTCATGCGCATAATAGTTACATTTTGATATAATACATGTTGTAGATCTTGTCATTTATCAACATGTCTCTATTATATGTGGTATATTGTTCATTTGAAAACCTTGACTGAGAGTTTTCATTTGACTTTATATGAAATAGTGCAAAAAAAAAAAAAAAAAAACAAAAAAAAAACAAAAACAAAAAAAAAAAAAAAAAAACACCCCACCCAAAAAAAAAACAAAAAAAAAAAAACACAACCCACAAAAAAAAACCCAAACAGAATGTTTTTCCTCGCACTACATGAATGTGATATTCAATGAACCAACCAACGTCTTTAGTTAAAGTTTCACAAAATCGAATTTTTTAAATTCTCATTCTATGTAATACCAGGTATGTGAATTTGATGAGCCAAGGTACATGTATGTTGTAAGTATTTTCGGTGTTTGCAATCTACTGGAATGAGCGTATTGTGATCGGGGGCTTTTGATAGAACTACAAATGTTGGAAGTATTTTTGAACAGGTATTGATCATATATAACAAATAAGTACACGTTTTAGGTAAATTGTTTTTCTAATGCTTTATTTATTTTACGAGGATTTCAAACAGCACTAGGGCTAGAAATATGATCTTCTAAATGTAGCTTTCCGTTGAAGGTCAGATACGTTCATTTTGTAAAGATCAAGCCTAGGGGGTCATAAAACGTTTTTAAGCATATTTTCATTCTCAGACAAGAATTCCGTGCTTTGAATCGTTATAAAATTTTGATAAAATCATTTTCATACTCAAATGGAGTAAATGCGTAAGATTTTTCGAGTTTGCTTTAATTAGAGCTTGCTCAGAGTCATTCACAGATAAATACATCAGTGTAGCGTACGAGATTGAGTATGAGTACGGTAAAAGTTAGGCCAGGTCACTCATAACATATAATAATCCTTCACATTGCTGTGCGAGTCATTTGTCATATGAAGTTTTTGGATTTTTTTTTAAAACAGCCACACTTTATCCAAACCCTAGGAATTTAAATGCACAAATTGAGGCAATCGCAATTTCTCGGGCCTTTCCGGCAGAGCTCGGAAAAACACCGAGAATGTATTTGGGTTGAAAGTGTCATGGCGGAAAATGTGGGTAAAATTTTCATTGTACAGTGCTTGTGTAAAACCTCTCTCTGTTTTTCCTTCAACTCAAAAGAGATACATAACAATTTCATCGAAAAATCTAAACACTCCTTATGAATAACTCCTGACCGCATTCATTTTGTACAAAATTTTAACATCCGGTAATGTAAATACATTCGAGGTGTTTTTCCGAGCTCTGCCGGAAAGGCCCGAGAAGTTGCGATTGGAATTGAGTTCGTCTGTTTCATTCGGAACACCGAGAATGTCGAGCGCACTCGACATTGACCTCGGATGTAATACGGAGGCCACCATGAGTGGATTTGGTGCATTGCAAACTATGACGTCAGAGTCTATTGCATTACTTTACGTTACGTACGTCATAGTTAGCAGCGCATCAACTGTTTTTCCTGATGTGGTTTGTTTTGTTATTTTTTTTTTAAACAGCGATACAGCAATAACTGAAGTGAAGAGGATACGTCTTGTTTACATAATTCTTACGATGTAAATAGTATAAACAATGGGATCTCTTGAAAAGAAGTGGACTATATGAAGTATTGATACTTTGTTACCCGGTCGATATTATTACGCCGACCTATTAACATAATGCACCAAATCCACTCATGGCGGCCTCCGTCTATGTCGAGTGCGCGAGAACCGACGTTTTGAATTTCGAGCCCGAGCCAATTAATATGCAGAATCAATGCACGCGTGGGATGATATAATATAACAGAATTTCGAGGGCATTATAATTGTTTCGGGTGTGACATAACTGTTTCCGGGAGGCATTACAACTGTTTCCCGTGTGATTCAACAGTTTTATGGGCATATGGTGAAAAATATCAAATTTGTGACATATAGCGAAAATGTTATATATGGTAATATTGGCCCCACCCTAGGACATGGACCCCTGATCCTGGGACCATCAATTTATCACATTTTGAGTAGAGGCCTTCATACATTCTAAATATTGAGAAAATCTTTGAACATAGGACACCTTTTGTCAGTTTTTGCTTTTGCCCCCCCCCCCCCCAGAGGCCCCAGGGAGTGCCAAGTGTTTCAATATTTACAATCTATGTCCACATTGTTCCAGTGATCTCGATAACCTACCCAAATGTGAAAAGAATTCGAATGATATTGGTCAGTGGAAAGCACAGAGAGAAACAACAATTTCATCACTGGTACCCAGAGTTAGCCCATCCTTGGTCAGAACACTACGCCGGGGTTCACCAAATTTACAATTTTGGTAGAGGCTTTCACTGTTTCTACAACACTATGTATTTAGGTTTCTTACATTGAGAAAGTTTTGAGACTATACATTTTGGGAGATTTTTGCCAACCGGCAACCTAGCCCCTACCCCCAAAGGTGGGGGGGGAGAGGAGGGCAAGAGTTCTGATTTTAATGTGTTATCGAGTCCCAAAGCGCTTCATAATTAAAAAGCCTTGAATTCGATGTTCTTAAGGATGTAGGAGCATAATTCAGATTGTTATATGGATGAAGATGGAACCAATGAGGTAGGTAAAGAGTAAGGCAAAGCATTACGAACTGATGAATTCAATCTCGCAATACCAATAGAATACAAAAACAAGAGTTGACAAACCGGACCCTTGGAACACCCAGAGGTGGGATCAGTTGCCTAGGAGGAGATAAGCACCACTGTAGCCATGTCACAACCCGCTCGTGAGCCCATAGTCTTGATGCAGTGGCAAACGTGAACAAGATTCCCGTAAGTCAACTCAGTGTGTGAACTGAACGGCCTAGCCACAATGCTTATGAAAACACCATCAGCCGCTTTGACTATAAAGGCAGGTAATTGGAACTAAATTGTTATAACGACCATTTTATATAAAATTTACGAAATTGCTGCTTTTAAAAGTGACTGTTGAAAACCTAGCAACAACAACTTTGTCTGTAATGTAGACTGCCACTCAATTAAAAACTGATCATAGCCAGAAATCCAAGCTCTTGGGCGTATGCGAATAAGTTGAGAGAAGACATCACTATATGCAGGTGATGAGGGATATATTGGGCTTACTTTAAATATGGGAAGCGTGTTTGTCATGAGTTGCGTAGTCTAGTTTGCCGTTAAATTGTCAATGTTCAATAAAATATCCAAGTAAGAAGCAGCCTGGAAAAATTCTCTGTGGTGTCCTTTATTTCTAGTTCGTGGGATATATTGAATTGGAGAGTCATTTACTCTTTGATCGACTAAATACGTCGTCAATAATCGCAATATCGAATAAAGTCACCCGCTAGAAGAGTCATTCTTATTCTCATGTAGAAAGCTTGAATGAATTCTGTTCATAAGAATATGAAAAATAGGTCAGCTACAATAAAGGAGCACAGTTCGTTTTGCCACATTGGCAATCACCAAGGCAGACTAGAGTATAGGAGACCTGATTTTTCAACTAATACAAAGATTTTGTCAATGAGGAACTCCGAGCATTGCTTTTAATATAACTTCAGAGCATTGTGGTGTGTTAGAAATTCCAGAGTGGAGTAACCTAACAAAATCAAATTTATTGAAATGGCTGCATCGCATAGAGAGAAATATTTCCTTTTTCCATATTTGTGTTTAAAGAAACACTGTCTGAATTAAAGACTCTGTCCCTTAATGTTGTCGTGCGGGATTGTAGTGTAAAGTGTTGAGAAGGTCATGTCTTGATGATTGTTTTGGATGGTGTGAAGGTTCTGGGATTTCCATAATTCACTAGAAGTTCTTTAGAGTTTTTAGAATCCACATTTGATTTTTACTCCACTTTCTGCGCAATATGTAGATTTCATAATACGTCTGAGAGGTGCTCCTTTGAAAGATGTCAAAATATTCTTTCGTGAGGAGTAAGAGATCGGGGCTTTGTGGAACAATTTACTAGTCTTGCTCTTGTAAGGGTTTATGAAGTTTTGGTTATCCTCCAGTATTAGGTCGGGTAGTTATATTCTCCTCGTCCAAATACTAGGGATAGTTAAATGCTAGTATGTAATATGAAGGGCATGATTCTTGAAGAATTTCGTCTTTTGAAAGAGCAGTGGAGTGTAAGTACGATTACACCACCAATGTGAGTTAAATACGAAGACGTTCAGTTTAATAAAATGCAGTGTAGTAATGAGCCTTAACAGACAAGAAACATTATTGTTACAAGCTTTGATATACGGTTGGGGAGAGCGGTTTGGGCGCAGAATTATTTTTAAATTCAAACACCTGGCGCTCCAGTTCGCCTCGCCGCAGACGAAAGAAGCGATCGGTGATAGATACAACAAGCCCCATTTTAAAAAGCAAGAAAAACAGAAATCGAGCAGCAAATGCTAGACAAGGTTAGCGGCTATGACAGAGAGCTTAGACAATGACGAAACGGTCCAGGTGATGCATCGAGGGATCTTAAAATAGAAAGAAAAAGAGCAAAAACATGCTCCTAAACATGGATGAAATACAAGATATAGGATGGTGGTGGGTATTGTTTCGTTATGGCCGACTCAGGTTTGAAAGGGTGCGAGATTAAGTCGTACATGGATTTGTTGATTTTAGGGGGAAGACAAGTCATACGAGAATTAAACAGAAACGATACCAAAAACTGAGTGCCATGGCCCAAGTCTATATTAATTGTGGTTCTATTTGATTATGCATTCAAGATATATCTTGATTAATAATAGAATTGGCCTGGCTGACATGACAGTCCCAGGTTGGGGATTTTAGCACATAGACGTGGAACTGTATATGTAGCATATACAGGGAGACAGGCAGGAGACATTGACCTACTCCTAGAGAGATGAACATTAGCAGTTTGCCACCAATGGGGTAGCTCAGTAGATGTCGAACCTTGCTGGCTGCGCTGTAATCCTAGTTTGGGGAGGGAACTGCTTAAGCAGTGAATTAACAAGAAGTGATGCAAAGTTATTTACATTTTATTGATTGCACAGGTTAACAATACATAGTATATGTGGAAAATGTCGCAACCGCACAATTTGTGTGGGGAACTGGGGAGTGCCCGACCGGAATACAGAGTTAACTACCAAAGTAGGGGGCAAAACGGGGACCCTATGTGAGCATAAAGGTATGCCAGTCGCATGAACATGCGTGAACTGTTCTAACAGGCGGGGATGAACTGACTTCCTGCACACACTCTACCACAAGGGTCTACTCCCAGTGCGTTACCCCTCGGGTTCTAACAGACAAGTACCGTTACTTGCACAGCTGATAGCACCACTCTCCTGTTGGAGGTAGATCTGCGTAAAGGCAAGCTATGGAGCTACCACTCGAGGCCCCCCCCACTCGATTATATGAACATTCCATAATTAATACACAACAAACCAGATATTCAACCTGACAGCCGAATAATTGCTGGTCTTCTGATGACCGTGGGTTCATTGATAATATTGCCCCCTGCTGATAGAGATGTGGGGAGAGCCGGTTTAGGGCGCAGAATTATTAATCAGATACTACCACTGGCGCACTCCCCCATTCCGCCACAGACATTGGACAATGTCCCCACTACTAACATTGGAAATGTTCCACAAACTTGGGACAATGTCACCACAACAAATTTTGTACAGCGCACCGCAAATCGACGAAATGAGAAACTTTATGAGCATGAGGCTTAAAGGCTACTTGCGATGATGATGCTCAGCGTATGAGTACAAAGTTTGAAGCACGACATGGCCGAACAAAATAATACTAAAAACCTGCGTGATAATGATCCACAAGATAGGGTTCATACCGGGGTCCAGGATGTATGTACGCATCCTCGTAAGTGAACGGCCTCTCAATGGTGAGCCACCGCACTATGCCGAAAAGGCAAGTTTTAGAGAATCTACCTTGACTTGGTGGGAGGTCAACAGGTCAGAAATAGTCAGTAATGTAGTGACACAGCTAGCATATCACCACATCATGCTAGGTAGGTAGCCACGACAACAGAACAAAGTGGATAACAGACCTTGAAAGAAACTGCACATCCAAACGGATAGACAGTGACAACACGGTCTCTTACCTCGGGGATGTATCTACGAATAGGTCTCCACCATTCCTCTTGCGTGCTCGGTAAGTAGGCGATAAATGGGCGTGCATTCTGCGGCATGAGACCGGAAAACCGAGTCGCTCCAGCAGCAGGTGTGGCAGAAAAATGATCCCATCCTGCAAAAGTGCCCCGAAGTGCCTGGAGCATAGGCCTAATGCATGCCCCACAGAACCGGAATGTGACGGATCCATAAGGTGGCGACGTAAAACAGTAAATAATCAGTCCCGCGCTACACACAAAGGTGTGGATGAGAGGATCATCTCCTGCAAAAGGGTGCCCCCAGCATAGGCGCAACAATTGTAGCCCGCAAGCACGGCAAGGTAAGGGCACCCATGTGAGTGGGCCGTAAAACAGTAAAATATCAATCAAATTCCAGGCAAAGAATGATGGCTGAACACTAATTGATGTTCGAAAATTTATTTTTTGACCTAACGTCCAACGGGCAAGCCGAGGTACATGAATATACGTGATGACGTCGTTGCATGAGGATGTACCAGACGAAACCTACGCGTGAGTAAGCTCTACCTTAATAGTAACAAAGAGTTGTGGCTCGACTCAACGAACTCGAAGACGGGAGATAGCAGATACTAATATCCCTCCCCCCCCGAAGTGTCTTGGATGATGTGGGGGGGGGGGGGGTATAAAAAAGATGAGACTCTCCATTCGCAACAAGTGACTATCTGTGGCTTTATAGAGTGGTCCGCATGGCAGGGAAGCCGAAAATACCCCCCCCCCGACTTAGGCATAACTTGTTGCCATAATTGCATGAACCCTTCATTGTTTTGTCTTAAAGGGACATAATGGCCATAAAAGCGGCGATAAGTTAAGGTTTGATTAGAGAATTAGGGCTGGCGAAAAGGGCATTGTGCCTAATATAGTTACATTGTAACGATGTAAGTAAGGGAGGTTGAGGTGGGCCTGATGTAGATTCGAGCTATACTATGAATTACAACTCCCCGGCGAGCGAATAGCAACCCGTTTCCCGCAATTGAAAGGTGGTGATAACACAACCGAGGGGAAATAGGGAATATGTCTGTTTAAGGCGTCGAACAAGATGATCTTATAATGAAACACGGCAAGTAAACAATGAAGGTTTTAAATGTGATCAGTCTCAAAAACATAAACGACAGAGACATTGACATCCATAATGAGGTAAAGGGGCAACAGTCTACATAGAAAACGAGAAAGTGTCCATGCAAATTAATCATACAAGAATAACCATATAATATTAGTGTACTGAGATTTACCGACGTAATCTGATAAGATGACAGGCCCTGAATAAATAATCACCGGGCTTGCTCTGGATTGGAGGCATCTTGGGCTTGACGAGTGACCATGGGGGGAGCTGGAATTGTTGGCGAGAGAAAGGGGGCACTGTCTGGTGGGCATCCAGTCGGCTTACGTGACACGCTTCGCCCGGGATGCGACACCAAGATCTGTGCCATGACTCGTGTGGTCCAGACCGCCCAGAAGACGGCTGTCTGCGTTTCGCATAAATTGCAGTTACCGCAAGGAAGTCATACTGTTCCTCGTTTTGCATAATGCAGTAGCCGAGCGAATTCCACGAAGGACGTTGTCAATGCAAATGGCCCCTCTGATGTCTAATACTGTCGTTTGGACCGTCTGGTTCTGGTTTGAAAATTTCAAATGTGCTTTGTTCTCCGCCCCGATTTCTACTCCTGGATCTGATCGTACGGGGAGTTCCCATTTCTGAGAATGCGTTCGTGCGAATTAATACTGGGAACAGCTTCAGAAAGGGGTAGATTGGGAACGGATAGATGAGAAAGACTCTCGGTGATTGAGTGTCGTCTATGCGCTGCACTCTCAGGTTGAAGACGGGTGCAGTAAGTTCGTACCCAGCGATGCTTGTTGATTTAGGGGTGACAACTACATAGAAATAACAGACACGATACCAACAACTGAGTTGCAGCACAATCGTATATGTATTGTGGACTTATTATGATATGCCTATCAAATATCTGATTATTGTTACAAGCTTTGCGGCTGGACCAAACATGATTCCTCATGTAACCTATCTAAATTCATTGATCACTTCCGGTTAAGAAACACAGAAGGATATGATGGTCGGAGGCCGACTCTTGTACGACATCTCTGTCCAATAGCGGATTTCAATTCCTTCTTATATTTATATATCCATTGACCAAGGCAATGCAATCTCTTCTTTTCATATTGACCCATCGTCTGCATGAACTTTCGACAGAAATCCATATAAGGAGATTGAAGTTCTGTGCCATTAAATGACGATGTCTTCTGAATTTAGGACCTTTTAAAATAAGTGATTAGGTCACATCAATTTTCAACTAATCATTTAACAAACACCTGTAATGACATGGTCCCGCTGGGACTCATAGAAAACTTTTGAATAGAAGAAGAACAAGAAAAGTGGGTGCGATAAGTATATATTGTCAATATTAGGCACTGCAACGAGTTCTTTGCTTGTACGTTAAACAGTTTGAGGATGGCAATTCGTGGAAGTTAATTCTGCTAGGTACACGCAGGTGGAGATTGGATTGAAACATAATGCAGGAAACAAGAACTGAGTTTTATACAATGACGAAGAATGTTGCTGTGATTTTACGGCTATCTATTCTTTGTTAGTGTATTTCGCTAAGGAATCCGGCGACAAGATTAGGATAGGACTTGCGTATCGTTAATCCGCGGTGGTTTTAGAAGGAGCCTGTGGATTGGCAACAATCACAACATAGCATTCAACTAATAAGTTGGTTTGAAAATCCATCCCGCAGTGTGGGCTGCTTTTGGCATCTTTTCTAAATTAACTTTTTCAAAAACTCCTCTAATGGAATGAGTAATGTTTTGTGCGGATTGTGATGTGGACCTAATTGTGGGCTGACGTAAGGAATAAGTGAATGAAGTAGTGCTCATCTTGTATGTGTGGTCGTTGATAAATGAACGATCCCATACAGATTTCGTTACGTCTTTGCGAAATTAGGAAAAAGGCCTCATCCAGCACATATTCACATCCTTTGGCCATTGGACTAGTCCAAATTTACCCTACCATTTGGTAAATTCACCTCATTGCAATCCATATGAAAATGCAGTGCCAGTGTCCTTCGAATCAGTGATCTTCTCGTATGTCTTGTCGAAAGATGGGGTATAAGTAGGATTGTATTGTAGATGGAGTAACTACGTTTTTCCAAATCATGTCTAGAATATTTATATTGTTTCTTGGACGCTCATTCCGTTTGTATTATAAAATGTGCATGGATAGCGTTTTCATTCTGGAAGAATTTCCGAAACTTTTGGCACTAATTAGTAATAACGAAAAGCTTTGATTCAGAAGACATCTGTCAAAGGGGGAGAATTTTTTGGGGAAGTGGCTTAGATTTTCGTTGTATAGCGTGTTGTCGCCTGATTAGCGATTTTATGTGTTTGATGGAATTTCTGACGTAAACTTTCGGAAGTTGTTAGTAAAGGTAAATAGCTTGGATAGGTTGATTTTCAAACACATTTATCAAGGAAACCAATTTTTTGGGAGGGGCGTAGTCAATATTATTGATTTTGTGTAATGGCATGTTTATCGCCTGGATAGACTTTCATTGTTAGAAGGTGAGTTTCCACGAAATTTGGGAACGTTGCTGAGCATTATGAGGGAATGTATCGACCTACAATTTATAAATGCATTAGGTTCTTCTATCTTTAAATTACAACGGAGAAAATGACAATTTAAAGCTGGAGGAACACTACTGTGGCCCATGTTTGGAACGCCCTCTCCCTCTTGGACT
>CAJDSM010001492.1:1654-26871 GCA_903981925.1 Ostrea lurida
TATCGCATTCAAATTTATATCAACGGAATTTGTGATGTTTTCTGCCTAATATACTAGTTTTCAAACGTAAAACGTCATAAATGGCAGAGAAATGACGTCATTTTAAAACGGCTCTGTAATGATTTTTTTTTTTCAATGTAACGACAACCACGACATTGTCGACGCACAGATATATTATCAAATTTAGTGTAGATCGTGGTTTGGCTCTAACTCAGACAAATGGGAGATGGAACGGACATCAGATCACAGGAATGTTAGCAAAATATGACATTGAAAATATTATTTATCATCATTACAATGCTCCTGCGCATACATCGGCCGAAATAGATGTAGAACTCGGGATTCTCGGACTTCGACACTCACCTTACTCCCTGGACGTATATAGCACCGCTCGATTTTGCCTATTTTCTACTTATAAAGGCCAGCTTGAGGGCGCAAACATTTTATTCGGAAGGAGATAATAGAGGAGCAGTGAGGAATTTCAACGTGTCTCTGAATCAGGCGTGGTTTGAAGGTATGTTTGACAAATGGGTGAAACGACATGAAAAATGCATCGCGCATCGAGGACAATACTTTGAGAAAGAATTATGATAACGTCATGATTTGTGCGCCGACAGATATGAACATAGGTGTTTGATTTTTGTTTTATGTTAATATTAAGAGATACATTTTGGTGAAAATTTGCACAAAGTAGTAACAAATGATACTAATAGATATCAAAAGAAAGTTAATACAATTTTCTTACAAATAAATGAATTATCAGCATTGTCCACGACATTTTGGGACAACCCTCGTATTCTTAATAACATTCGTCATGTGAAAGTATACAGACTATATATAGAACTATGAAACATTTTATAACAGATAGATTTAAAAGTATTTATGGAGATAACCTCCTCCAAACACAGGCTGCGATATCGTGACATAGGTGGAGTCCGCGTGTTAAATATAATCTAGTGCGGAAGTTTAGTGTACGCATGTCTAGTCAACTAGAGCATGTGGACAGTTTTTAGTTGAGTTCTGAAATAAAAATATGGCCGTCTCCAACAAATCGATTGTGGAATTTTCAATTTTTGCAACGTACATGTATTTCCGATGGCGGCATTGAAGAATTACATATTATGTCTCTCGCATAAATTGAACAACTGCAATTTGACTCTCGTTAACCGTGTTCTCCGGGATCGCAATTTCCCCCCTTTTTATGGGGAAAAAAACCGGTAAATTTGCGTATCTCTAAAAATTCCACTCATGTATAATAATAAATAGTTCGAGCATGCAATATACTTTGGAATTTCATATTCACTTTGCCAATTGATACATATGTATTCAACTCCGTGCACTCAGCGAATAGTTACGGCCTAGACAATGTTATTTTGTGCATTGTGACCTTGACCTTTGACCAATAACCTTGTCTCAAAGTCATCACACTTCCGCAATGTCCAGGACAACAATTCTGTGAAATATTGTACAAATCTACAAATAGGGCCAGTACAAACCATTTCGGACGGACAACATCACAACTTATTACGCCCGTTTAAAGACGGCTGTATAGTTCAAAGATGTAAATAATTTTTTGACAGATAATCTCATAATTGCAACCGTGTTTGCAAACACATTTTCACAACGCGATTATGCTGCGTGTTGTTCAATTTGTATGCACAATCCTTTGGAGTACAAAATAATAATGATTCATTGCATAATAAAATATTTCATATAGATTCAAATCCGGAATCATTCCGGACATCTCTGACTATTACTGGGGCATGATCACGTTTTGAGCTAAATATGTTCAAATTTCAGATTTCCATTTTTAATTTTTGCAAGGCTTTACTAAGGTATTTCTAATGGTCAGCAAAAATTTGGACGTCATTTATTGAGTTACAAGTGAGATAGAACACTTACAATTCTTTGATATGTAAACATATGCATGACTCGTGCCAGCAGCTTTAATCTGTTCACATATATTGAATATGTTGGTAAACGTTCCGTTTAAAACAGATTTTTTTTCCATGTACAAGTTCCATTCTGAACACAATTAAACAGTTTCTAGTGTTTCTCGCATCTTATTTTGTTTTAAACATGGTATTTTCTGCATGTGAAGCAATCTTTATGCAAACAAAAACAAAGCACGAGCCTTGTTTACATGACAAAGAATTGCACGAGCACTGTATCTTGTAACTCAACCACTGACATTCAAATTTTTGCTGACCGTTGAAAATAACTTGTTTAAGCATTTTAAACATTAGAAATGCTAATATAAAATTCACCTCAAAACGTGTCCATGTCCTTTTTACTCTTTGACGATGCATTTTAGAATTTTTGTTTAATATGCTGAACATATTGAACATACAATTTGCAAAAATTGCTTCTTATGCTTTTTATGATTGCAAAGCGAAATGACTTATTAAGTGCGTCCAACAGAATATTTCTACTGATATCAAATTAATAGACGTTAGCTTTCGCACTTCAAAGCGGTCACATTGAATGCGTTCGTATATGGCATTTAACTCAGTGTGCAGCGATATTAATTTTTCAATTTCTCTGTCTCTACATCTCTAAATTTTCCAATTACTTCTCAGAGTATTGTGGTACATCTGAAACCAATATAGAATGTGCGAGACAGGATTTTGCTAATGAGCGAAAAGCCTTACTTTCAGTAGAGATAAAAATTAACTCTGGCGGAAAGGCGTTTTGGATAATTTGTAAACCTAATTACTTCAAATGAATCCAAACTGCGTTATAACACTGCTGTACAACTATCGATTAGTGATACCATTTTTGCTAACAAGGTGAATCTTTTAATGAAAAACTGCTCATGCATTATTTCCGCATTCCTAGATTTTCCTTCTACTGTATATTGACACTCTGTTCGAGAACTTTACAAATATACCTGTATCCCCCACTGATAAATATAGATAGAGGACACCTATATTGCGTGATTTGATATTTGCTCTATCAAATTTATTGAAATGGTGTATTTATTCGAGAGGCTTACAGAGTAATTATCAAATCACTCAATAACAAATATTTTATCTTTAATTTTGAGATGATCCCTAATACCAAAAAAAAAAAAAAAAACAGCGCATAGAATTCGTGTCATCGCAGGCATTTGTGCTTGTTCATGTTCCTTCGCGAGAAAAAAAAAATGCAATAAATATTACGCATACTATAAATTAAATTCATTTTAAAGGACGTTTCAATTATTAAACATACTAATTTATTTAATATTAATTAAATAATTGTATTTTTTTTTAACTCTACCGAATACTTATTTTGTTGAAGCAACACCAATGACGTTGACCTAGATACTTGAAAAAAGTTTTCGTTGCGAACTTTTGAAATCACCTCAACGATCAAGGACAGTGGATCGTGGACTAATATTACTTTCACATAAATAAAATGGTATTCAGGAAACAAAGTGTTTGTGAATGAAATTACAATACTTTTAAATTAAATTTCCGCGTATCTTCTTGGATATTATCGGATCGATGGGAAGAATTCAGTGCATGACATTTTGATAAATAAACAAGGTAGGCCTAAAATATTTTCATATTCGTTACGTCTAGAATGTCTCTAAGGGAGAGAATTGTGGACTATGGAATAGTTCCTGCTACTGTAAAGGGCTTTAATTTCGCGGGGCTAAAATTTCGCGATTTTTAACTTTTAGCATTTTGCGATCGTTTAAATTTCGCGGATAGTAAATATTCTAAGATAGAATCATATACCTAAATACATTGAACAGCACTTCGCGATGGTTTTATTTTCGCGATAGTTGACATATTCGCAAATATAGCTAAAAGAAAACCCACACGAACATTTCCCCCATTACAGTATCTCAGCCATTTGTGCTCAACATTCTCTGTTATAAACATCTTGCGAAGTTATGTTAAAATCAATTCTAAGACTGGGTCTACTTGCACTTGTATTGTGTTCAGCCGTTCAGACTCTAGAGCATTTTATTAGATAGTCTATATCATTATGTAGTTTTATGTGATAAACACTATAGTCTAAACAAGTTGTTTATGCTTTAGTGAATATTGCTGAAAAGATTTTTTTCAACAAAAATTATTTATACCAAAAAAATTAACTGGGGATATTGAAGCGGGGATGATCTCAAAAGTAGTTCGGACTGGAAGTGCTCTATCAAACGGGCGTTTGATAAAGCTACGGTTTATCAAACTAGCGATATGCACTACCGGAATAAGATGACAGTTATTGAGAATGGCATTTATTGCTTATTGTTTTGCCTCTAGAATTTCGCTCTGTCATTGGTTGAAACGCGTCACATGACTGCTGTCTGTATTTCTTTAGATGCTGAGTAGCAAAATATAGACGGCAACATGGCGACAGTTATAAATTTCTTTTTAGTACTGAAACTCACTTTTCATCATACTATGGATGCTTACTCCTCTATGGCATCTGATCCTACCTTCGCTTTTGCCGGAGGTTCGTGTTGCCCTACACTCGATTTTGTGTTATGTTTTTGGGACTATAATTACGTTTAACACATTGTTTACTTCGCCAATTTACACTATGCCCTCTATATTTGGTCCTCGACTTAACATTCAACACGTACCATGTATTCGGTTTGTTACCGACTGTTTACGGAAAAAAATATCCGGTTATTCTATTCAATAGAAGGCGAGGCGAAGCCAAGCCGTCTATGGAATTGAACATTCCGATATTTTCCCGTAGACCATGAGTAACAAATCTAATAAGTAACAGTATTTTGACATACCTGTGTATTCCTTAGTGTAATTGTTTCGCAGAGCAGCTCACTTTTTTCCCCAGAACGATGTGATCTTTTCATGACACTAGATTTAGTCAATAGATAAAAAATATGAGCAGTTGCTTTCGGTATTTTTATCTTCAACCATTGTTCAAGTGTAGACGTAAGTGAAGTTATCAAGGAAAAGTCAAATTGAATCGTCTAAATATTGTATCAATCCAGTGAATCTGAGTAGCAAGGTCGCTTCTGATGAACTTAAACGTATTATTTTGTATTTACCCGTTTCATCAAATTTCTTTCAAACCGCATGCTAATTGTGATTCATCACGCTCCTACATTTTTATAGGCTATTGAAATATTCATATATTACAGTCTTTTGGCATTTCTGTTATATATTAGTATATTAATGAGTACTGGATGTATTAAAAGAGTTGGAACCCCAAGGCACTTTAAATCCAAAATCGCCTTATACCAGACCACCGGCTGGGGAAGCAGATCCCGTAGCTCAACTGTTCTATTCCTCACGAATCAGTGGTCGTCGTAACAGTGACCAGTCGCATCAAGTTAATCATTGACCAACATCATAGTGCGCCTATAATCATCTCCTTTAACACCACGCAGCCCATCATCACCCCTGATGATCAGCTTTATGAGACCGCTAAATCTATAGCTACTCAAAATGAACCATACCAGCTAGGTATGCATCTTAGCCCCCCTGTTAGTATTACGGCTGATCTAAGTGGTAACGATACACTGTTTACATAAGAAAAATATGGAAAAATAAATATATTGATTTTGCGAAGCTTTTGCAGGTAGACCCTGCTGCTAAAACCCAACAAATATAGTCAAATCAAGATTATAAATAAATTCAAAGATAGAAGAATTGCTACAATTTCTGAATTGATTGATTCCCTTTTGATGATTTATGCTGCTATCTATTAAAACGTTTCCCCAGCATGTTCAACGCATTTTATAGTATATCAGTTCTTCTACCCTTGGGCGGAGGGCTTGTAATTTACATATTTGTCTTCTAAGGGTTAAAAAACCTTGCTTTGATCAATTAGGAAAATATTGACGCCGAATTGTGCTTTCAACATGGATCGGTCCGCTGTAGCTGAACGTAAGTCTACTCAAGGTCTCCATTAGCACAAACGTTGTTATTATTTCAATTTGACGTGTTGCTGTCTTAAAGACAGTAGATTTACATATGGTTGTCTTAAATGTGACCAACAACACCACTCATTTAACTTTTACAATAATCAAACCAGCCATAATATCCCTAAAAGACATGCGCAGAATGTCAATCGCGAAAGCAACATAAATGCCAATGCGACCCAATATGGATTTCCAGGGCTATTTCGGCAGTAAAGGTGTGGGATTTAGGTTTACAACACCAAACAATGCTAAAGAGTTGGTTGCAAGAATGTGTACACGAAGAGATAGATCAACTTTTACATGGGCTTGCATTTAGTTTTTCTTTTACAGAATTTGTCTTGTAAAAATATGGCTCCAGCATTAGAACATAACGATAAATTGCTAGCTACATGTACATGTAAGATGAACAAAGAAACTCAATTAACCGATCTCTGCAATGCCCTACCATTTCAAACATTCCATTGTAGCCCAATAGGTATATTGCCTACGAAATTACATATACGAGGTTGGAGGTTAACATTTTACCGATTTATTTGCCTTCAGGTGGAAACGGTATCAATACATTAAGCGTGAACTTTGCGCAGTCGGTGATTTATCTTTGATCAATCTATGAACCTGATTCAATAACTGGGTCCAGAGGCTCTTTCAGGGAAAATGGATATTTCCAACGCATTCGGTTATTGCCAATCAGATATGGGTTTTTCGGTCATCTCGGTTTTAAATTTCTAGATAAATACATGTACTATGTGAACAAATGTTTACCAATGGGTTGCAAGCCCCTGTTTATAATCCTCACGAAAATATTGACAGCTGTGAAGGAGCAGTTTCAGACGTATTGTGAAACTACATATGCCAGAAGTGGTGTAAATTAAATGTGGATGTAAAAAAATCTCTCAAGAACTTGTAGTGAATTTTAAATCCCGGAACTTTTCTCATATCAACATCAAAAGATGTTACTTTTCAACACTTTATACGAACGTTCCATACGATGCTTTTTAACATTATAGACAGTTGCCTCTTCAACAACACTGGAAAAAGGAAATGTTCATATTTAGTGATCAAAAGCTTCTACATGAATGGAAAAAAACATCTAGCGGCGGCCTTTAATTCGACATTTCGATATTCTATATCGATTCAATATATCCAAGCTAACTAGAAGTTAAGGACATCACAGAGTCTTCCATGTCTGCTTCGTAACTGGATATTTAATTCAACAATGACATCAACGGCAAATTAACAACTCAACTTTCTGACAAACGGGAAGACTTCACTTTCTCAGTCGTCAATTTCCCATATTTGTGTAGCAAACTTCTATCATCACCTGCATATGGTGTGTATGTCTCTCAACTTATTCGATACACAAGAGCTTGTACATGTAATGCTTATGATCAGTTTTTGAATCGAGGCAGGCTACTTACAAACATGTGACTGTTAAAACCCTGTTTAAAGGCAGCATTTCGTAAAATCTTTGGTCGTTATATGACCTGCTATAGGTTCAAATGCTGTCTGATGTGTTTCATAGCCACTGTTAGGCCGTTTTTCATATACTGTTGCTCCGTTTACCTGATCCCTGATCAAGACAATGGACTCACGGCGGGTGTGATCGGTCAACATTTGATGCCTACTCCTCCTAGGCACCTGATCCCACCTCTGGTGTGTCCAGGGGTCCGTGTTTGCCCAATTCTTGTTTTTGTATTCTGTTTGGAACTCTCGAGATTGATCACCGTTCGTTATCTTTGCCTTTACATGACAAAAATTATTAGAGATTAACTAATTTGTTTCTTATTTGATAGATTATTAGTATAAAAAGATGCTGAATCCTAGAAAATTCGTTATCATAGAGATGCATAGTTATTATGAATAAGACCATAGCTGAGAAAAAAGTCTACATTTATATATAAGCAGAGCAGTTTTGTCTGTATCAGTCTATACAGGAATATTTATAAATATTTCGTTCAATGACATATTTAACATTAACCAAGCATATTATTCATGACGAAATCTACTTAATATGCAGTCCAATATCAAATATATAACCAAGCATTTGAGTAAATAATATACGCAAAAACTTGCCATGTCCTTCTACCTTACATATAGATATATAAATGATGTCCTAGGCCTATCAATTAACAATCATAATTTTCACAATTATGTCCATTTGATATAACCCGACGAACTCGAAATAAAAGACAAAACAGAATCTGACATATCTACTTCATATTAGGATATTTTACTTAATATTGACTCTAATGGCAGACTGCCAACTACATCAAATGATAAGCGTGATGACTTTGCAATCGTCAACTTTCCCTTTTTATGTAGTAATTTACCACTATCCCCTGCTTAACAGAGTCTTCCATGTCTGCTTCGTACTTGGATATTTTATTGAACATTCACATTAACGGCAAACTAACTACTCAACTTTATGACAAACGGGACGATTTCAGCTTCTCCATCGTCAACTTCCCATATTTGTGTAGCAATATTCCATCATCACCTGCATATGGTGTGTATGTCTCTCAACTTATTCGATACGCAAGAGCTTGTTCTGCGTATAATCAGTTTTTGAATCGAGGCAAGCTACTTAGAGACAAGTTGTTGTTGCAGGAGTGTCAACAGTCACGTGTAAAGGCAGCATTTCGTAAATTCTATGGTCGTTATAACAATTTAGTTTACCAATATGACCTATCATTGAGTCAAATGCTGTTTGATGTGTTTCATAACCATTGTTAAGCCGTTTTTCACACACTGATTTGACTACGGCCTGTTCCGTTTACCTGATCAAGACTATGGGCTCACGGCGGGTGTGACCGGTCAACAGGGGATGCTTACTCCGCCTAGGCACCTGATCCCACCTCTGGTGCGTCCAGGGGTCCGTGACTGCCCAATTCTTGTTTTTGTATTATATTTAGGACTTACGAGATTGATCACTGCTTGTTATCTTTGTCTTTACATGTTACCAGTGTCGTGCTCAACGTAAAATTTATATCAGATGAAATTCGAGCCAATCGAGCTATTTGAATTATACCAAGGGTAATTTACCGTCTTTGACACCAGAAAAACAAATTCAGACCAAAAAAACCAACATTGTATATAAAGTATTGTAGTTGTTGCAACAGTACGTACCTTAGAAGGTGAGTAATCTCAAATATCAGAGTTTAACACTTATTGATTCTCAAACTCAAAACGGTCCTGTGTCATATAATGAGGCTGCTAACAAAACTGCGCTGGAAATTGTTATAACATGCTTTTTAGTTAGTTGTTACATCATGAATGTTACATTTTGACACTTTTGTCAAATTTCAGGCCAAAAGAAATGCTTTTAGTTTTATTCTTTATACACTACCAGATTTTCATAAAGGGGGTGACATTTGCTCTGCAATTACGTGTAAAACACTTTTTTATTAAATGTTAGATTACTTAAATTGACATGTAATTGTTTTTAGAATGATGATCTTCATGCCACATTCAAATATCGCTTGATGAATATTTCCTAGGTTTTTTATTCATCTTAGCGACATCATAAATAAACATCATGAAGATAAGATATAGTATGTGCCCATATATTGGATGTTTTATTAACCCTGCGGTCACAGAACGGGATCTGTCGACATGGTATCTGAAGTACACCTACGTAAAACATGATAAACTGTTGATTATGAAAATGTAGATAATACAACTGGAAACAATACAAAGAACATTAACAAACGCCCTCTCAGAATTTTACATTTGCTTGTTTAATTTTAAAAATGAATTCTCGATAGTAATAAGGGTGTATAGGCTTTCTACTCGTATCAGTTTATATGCAAAGAAATACAAAGTATATCATGAAAAAGCGAAGATAAACAATGAACAATCTCGTAAGTCCTCAATAGAAAACAATACAAGAGTGTGATATACACCGACCCCTGGGTACACCAGAGGTGGGATCAGGTGCCTAGAGGGAGTAAACATCTCAGGTCCACCAGTCACACCCGCCGTGATCCCATTGTTTTGATCAGATAAACTGAGTCATCCGTAGTCAAAATAAGTATATAAAGATCAGCTAAACAATTGCTATGAATCACGTCAGACACCATATTACCAAATGGATGGCCATTCTGGCAAACGCCATCGTTATAACGACCGTAGAATTTGCGAAATGCCCCTTTAAACGTGACTGTTGAGACCCCTGCAACAACAACTTGTTTATAAGTAGCCTGTCTCAATTCAGAAAGTGATCATGCGCAGAACGATCTCTTGCGTATTGAATAAGTTGAGAGTCATATACACCATACGCAGCTGATGATGGAAGTTTGCTACAGAAATAAAGGAAGTTGACGATGGAGAAGCTGAAATCGTCCCGTATTTATAAAATTGAGCTGTTAGTTTGCCGTTGTTAGTTTAATGTCTGATAAATAAGATATCCAAATAACAATCAGATATGGAAGACTCTGTGTTGTCTTTTATTTCTATTCTCTAGGATATATTGAATCGTCATACAGTACGAATGAAAATGTTTAGTTGTAATACATCGAAATGTCGAATTTAATCAAACCATCGCTAAAGATTTCTTCTTGTTTAGAAGCTTTTGAATGAATTCTGCCTTTTAAGAATATAAAACCAGGTTGGCTAACAAAGGCGCACAATTCGTGTCCATGGGAATTTCAACAGACCGTTGGACGATCTGATCACCAAAAACTACAAAGATACTGTCACTGAGAAACTCCAGTATTATTTCTTTAATATTAACTTCAGAGTACCTGTGCATAGAATCAGAGTGGAAATTAACAAAGTGATGTTTATAATGATTAAGCATTAGATATGAATATTTCCTTATCCATTTTCGTTAAAGAAGCAACTGTCTATAATGTTAAAAAGTCTTGTATATAATTCATTGTGAATATTGGTCGTGTAAAGGTTTAAGAATACATAGGTGGATGTTCTGGTTTCAAATTAATCTACCAGAAGTTGTTACGAGTTTTTAAGAATTCATTTTTTGATTTACACCACTTCTGGCATATGTAGTTTCACAATACGTCTGAAATTGCTTCTTCACAGCTGTCAATATTTTTATGAGGAGTTAAGACAGGGTTTGGTGGATCATTTACTAGATTTTGTTTGTAAGGGTTTTTGTACA
This sequence comes from Ostrea lurida, assembly GCA_903981925.1. Lineage (NCBI taxonomy): Eukaryota > Metazoa > Mollusca > Bivalvia > Ostreida > Ostreidae > Ostrea > Ostrea lurida. Next base: position 12,658 of record CAJDSM010001492.1, read on the forward strand.
GATTTTGGAATCCAGTATAGGTTTGGTAATTCATATCCATCCGTCCTATTGACTGATATTAAATGTGTTTAAAACTGAAACAGTATTTTGAAGAATTTCATCCTTTGACTGAGTGGTTGGAGTGTAACTACGATTACCGAATGTGGAATTAATATCAAGTTCATTTAGAATGCCTTTGTAATAATGATCCTTACAAACAAAGACAATATTGTTACAAGCTTTGTCAGCTGGAACCAAAACATTAGCTATATGGATTCTCGGCAGGTTTTGTGGACTCATATTCCCTGTCAAATTATATATTCTACCTCGCCTGGCGGCTCGGAGAATATATACTTTGACAGGGAATATGAGCCCATATACCCTGCCAAGAAACCATATAACGAATATGTACTACTGCAGAGCGATCACAATTAAAGAGAGGGACAGAGCTCTGGCGAAAATAGGAAAGTTGAGTGAAGGGAATCTTAGTTTATAATGTACAATATTTATCCAGTATTTCAACTAATAACTTTAAAAGAATGACAAGTGTATTTATTTCTTAAATTTCAAAATTGCATTTAATGTGAAAAAAGTAGTGCAATTGTGAAATCTAGGCATGTTGTGTTTATATTAGCCTAAAACCAATTCAAATGGTGCAGCCGCCTTGAACTATGACGTCACAAACGGTAAACTTGTTTACAAACACGCAACCGTATTATTGTTATTACATCATGAGCGGAGTTTTATTAATAATTATCGAAGTAAGTTAATGTAATTTTACAAACAAGTTTTGAGAATAATCAAACTATAAGGTGGATAAATGCAAAAAAGTAACGATTCATTAACGAAGCGGTTAACTATGGAAGCCATTTTGTATCCCATCTATTTTTTATATGCCAATCGGATCACGCTCGTCAACTTCTACCGTACCAGGAGTAAAGTCTACGACACCCTGGACGTGGACGGCGCAAGATAGGCTAGAACCGAATCCCTATAAAATGTCTTATTTAGAAGTACATGTATGATTATGTTTGACTATATATTTAGTTTTGATACCATTAAAGTCTTTTTCACTCAACTGCATAAACATATGCATGTATAAATTGATATTATTGGAATATCTTTGCTATCTCAAATGCATTGTTTCAAATCGTAACGTGTGTTTGACTGTGACGTCATAGTACCGTTTGCGTACACATAGCAACAAACTTTTGATGACGTCGATCTACATACGAGGTTCATTTTCGGTTACGGGAATAGCCGAGTAGTTACGATTGAGGGTATATGGTCTCATGTACCCGGCTTGTCGTCCAATCAAACCCCTGCATTTTTCTCTGCAGTAGTACATATATATTCCTCATGTAATCTATCTAATTATTCGATTATTTCTGGTTTACGATACACAGAAATATAGATAGTACGTATTTTTCTTCTAATTTGTCTAATACGGGATTTAAATATTATTTTCATATTATCTACCTATTTTGACAACGTAACAAGTTCTTCTAGTCCATTGTCTGGCATAATCATGTTTAAGAAGGATATGGGTACATTGAAATTTAACACACCATATATATGAATTGATATAGCGTGTTTTCTAGTAAAGTGCCGACGACATGGATTGCATGGTTTTATTGACTTTGAGTGAAAAGGGTACGGGCTTTAACTTTGATGAAGGAATTAGTATAGAAACATTGTTATCGTTCAAGTACAATATTCAGTTTGAAGTAGTTCATAAACGAGGTTTCAAAAACGAAGTAGCAAATGCAATTTTTTGCAGTGGACCAGCTTCTTGCAGTTGGCACCCTTGGCAGATTTCCTTCCCTATCGAGTACCTAAAATGTAACTCACTTGTGGAACCTTTTGAAGGACATGCCAATCATTTAACTGAGTTTAGTCCCTCCAGCAGAACAAAAGTTGCTTATGACACACCCATTAATGCATTAATGACTTTAGATTACAGTTTAATTTGTCACTGTCTTGATCGCCTACAATATTTCATGAAATCAATTTTGTAGTTTTTCTATCATGAAAAACTCTGGCACATTCTACGGCTAAAGTTATTTGTCAACCCCGAGTCATAACTTGCAAGTACAAGGCTTAGACAATCCAGTTGGTTATGTCATTATACAAATAATACTAGTGTGTTTAATAATAAACGAACCTGTAAAAGACATCAAAAGCCTTAAAAGACATCAAAAGCCTTATAGCTGATCAGATTTTACTCACTGATACAATAACATTTGAGAATATGCTATTTGGTTCCACCTTTGCAACTGCATTTTTCAGACGTTTTAGAAGTAGTGAGACAGCAATAACAGCCGAAACATATGCCGCACTTTCTTAACCTACTGTTAAGGTGGAATGCTACAACAGAAAAATTGACGTGGATGAAAAATAGAGGATATGTTAAACAATATTTTGAAAATTAAAAGTTTCAAATTCACTCAATTTCGTCAAAAAATGCAGTTTTAGTAGAAAGCAATTTGAAAAAAAAACCTTAAAACCCTTGGTGGAATCGAACCCGGGATCTGCAGCTCATAAGGCAACGTGCTAACTTACTGATCTAGTCGGCTACGCATTTAGATCAGAAATGAATTGACATATAACCCTGATAGTGATATTTTCATCCATATTTCGAAAGGAAGTCAGCCATTATGACGACGTAGAGATCCCCCTTAAGTAAAGACACAACCAAATATATGACTAATTGATCGGTGTGGGAAGGGGTTAGTAAAATGCGTTGATTTTTTTTTTGATTTTTTTTTTTTTGATTTTTTTTTTATAGATCTCAGATTGATATTCCATAATTTTCCATTGTTAGCATATCAGTTCTCAAATCCATTAAGACTTTAAGGCATTGAAACAGTACACACATTTAGAATAGACGTTTCTCAAATATATTTCTCGGGCTTATACATGAACAAGAAATTCAGAGAAGGGGAGGATGTCTCTCCGATTTTTATATACATTACTTCAGACGGGAGTTGGCTACACTTCAGATGTGAACAAAGATGTCACGATGGTGAGATTTGGCACATAAGTTGTCAACCAAACAGAATAAGATTGAAATATTTGATGTGCGCATTGCAATTGTGTTCTGTCCATAAATCTTGTAGATTTGATATTGATTGTGGGATCATCACTTGTAAAACGAGCCAAACAATTTGCATTAAGTCCATTGTAGTTTGACATAGACCTTGCTTAAATGGCATGCCTGTGTTATGGATGGGAGTATCAGGAAGGAATTTTGACAAGGTTGTTTTTGACATTATAAATTCACATCCAAGATTTCTCATTATTATTCATGAAGCGGTAATGACATTTGCCATTATGATAATGAAAAGGTGATAATGACGAACAGAATAATCTATTATGTCGACAACAAAGGTTCATGAAAAATATCATCAAAATATTGAGTTTGGCTATGCCGTCGTTACTAGAGTAGATTGACGTCATGCCATATCAAATAATTCTGCAAAGAAATCTAGGTGAAGGATTAATAGTAAGTTTTGCTAGCTTTGTTTAAAAGAAAAATTGTGTTTTCCTTGAATATTATAAGGACATATTAACTCCTTTATAATGACTGAGTTTACGTATCCAACATGGCCTGTCCAAAATGTAGGCTGCTCTAAATCTTTGTCGAGGTTATAGTTTAATTCACTTTAAAAAGTGTTAAAAGAAAGAGAATGAATGTAAAGTATTGCAGCTTTATGAATCAATCTAATTACATGTAACATAAGATTTTCCCTGACCTTTGCACTGGAGAAGGATCTGACAGTAGTCTTCATTTTCGTTTCAAAGAGCGTAAAACAACGAATTACTACAAGAGATGTTTGATATTTTTCGATCTCTTCTTATGAGGTGGTACTGAAGTAATAAAATACCAAAAGACAACCGATAAAGCCTTAACCTGGCACGTAACTGTCACTTCGTGCAATAGCAATGGCCGAGTGCGATTGTTTATAAAACTAGTTACACATCAAATAATTCTGGTGAAAATAGATGATATAATGTATGTTATGTCGCACAGCCTCATCAATGCATACGTGGGATGATTTAACAGAGTTTGTACACAAAGTGACGAAATTTCGACCATGCAACTAATTATTTTCACGGATCAGCGTCATTTTCTATGTGAGTTATAACAATTTAGTTTACCAGTATGACCTACCATTGAGACTGCAGTGATCAATTTGGAAAGTCCCAAATAAAACAAGAGTTGGGCAAACACAGATCCCTAGACACACCAGAGGTGGAATCAGCTGGTGACTAGGAGGAGTAAGCATCCCCTGTCGACCGGTCACACCCGCCGTGTATTTTATTCAGTTCACGATGCTGACTTGACCCGGTCCACTCCATACATGCTTGAAAAAGTTGAATTTACTGGGTTGTTGTTGTTGTTGTTTGTTGTTGTTGTTGCTGCTGCTGCTGCTGTTATTGGGATTTTTCCAGTTTCCATAACTTAGCACATCTAAAAAGCCTTTTTGAAAACTGTGGAGTGGTTGTTTTAACTAAAAAAATTCCTTGGGGGGGGGGGGGGGTCAATTTCAACTTTGATAATTGTCCATCTACTTGGCTCAATAAAGACGCCCATCTTCTTTTACTAAAAGTTGTTTAGGGATTTTTAGAATCCAACTTCTGGCATATGTTGTTGCACAGTACGTCTGAACTTTCTCCACAGCTGTCGATATTTTTGTGAGGAACAAAGATAAGAGCTTGGTAGAACACTTACTCGTTCCGGCAATTGTATTATTCACATGACTGGGGTAAAAAACGTGACCTTACTCGTAATACCGTCAGATCCTTCTCCAGTGTAACTTAACTATTCTTATTTTTTTAATTAGATTATTTTGTGAATGTTAAAAAATGATTATACATGTAGCATTTATTTGTTCAAATGCTCTGTATGAATGATTTGCTCATGTTTCAGCTGTTTGGCTGTGTTGTCGCTTGGATTTCACGTGAAAGATCTAATTGGCGCAATTTGACAGAAAACTAATAGCTGAGGAATTCTATTGTCTTCAGCCCCCCCAGCTTTGATATGGTTTGGTGAATATTTGTGAATGTTATATGAATTATGCAATCAAAAGCATACAGGTGGCAAGATCGGTGCATGGGATATGAAAATGTGAGTGGCATGTTAACTGTGAATGTAATTTCAAATACAAAGCCCTGACAGTTCCGCCAATATTTCTGAGTCGGTTTTTTTTTTTAAGATCAGACGTGGCTGGTTTGGTGGGTTATAAGTATGAATTAAGCTGCAATATGTAAACTTCAGCTTTATTCATATCATGTTATCAATATTTCCACTGGTGGTCTATTAGACTTATGTAATTTCGAAGTAACATACTTAGGGACTTTATGTGTATGCATGTAGGAACATTTGATTTAGAAAATATAGTCATGCTATAGAAAAACGAGTAGAATTATGCTATGATTGTCAACACCTTTACTTTTAGTTGACATCATTTATTACACAACAGGCATCTATGTTATATGAATGACTTATTATGTCATTTTTTAGCATTTTCCATCTTGGACTCTTTAAATCAGCGCTGTTTATAAATATAGATAATGATCCTCCGAATTACGCCGCTTGTTCCTTAAATGTACTAACAAAGGAATAAATGCTCTCAAAATAAACAATGTTTTTTTTTTCATAAAAAGTTCTGTCTTTTCTTCCGTCATAATTCAAGTCTAAACCCCGTATTTTCTACAAATTCTAGTATTGTATACCAACTTCTTAGTTACATGTACGAACAAACTTTACAGACCATCTTATAAACAGTCCACCTGTAGACATGTCCTTGCAATTATTCTCTTTTTTATAGTCCAGCTGGACATATCATTACTGATGATGACGATATATTATCAGATCACTTCTTTTTAAATGCACAATATTCAGTGACCGCCAATCTTTCAAAGGTGGCGAGAGAACTTCATTTTTATCACCAATGTACTTGTCAGAATGGATAAGATGTTTAAGAGGAAGCCGGGAGATGGTTGATTGATTGATTGATTGATTGATCAATTGATTGATTGATTGAATTGATTGATTGATTATTTACTGTTTTACGTCCCACTCGAGAATATTTCACTCATATGGAGACGTCACCAATGCCGGCGAAGGGCTGCAAAATTTAGCCTATGCTCGGCACTCAGGGCCTTTGAGCAGGGAGGGATCTTTTTCGTGCCACACCCGCTGTGACACGGGGCCTCGGTTTTTCCGGTCCCATCCGAATGACCACCCCAATTAGTCGCCTCTTACGAACACGCAAGGGGATGCTGGGGACTATTCTAACCCGGACCCCCACGGGTCGCCGGGAGACGAAGTTAATTAATCTCGTATTGGAGACATTGAAATAAAAGTACAAACCCCCTGTCCTTCTGTGTTTAAGAGGTTACACGAGGGATGTTTTAGTTCCAGCTGACAAAGCTTGCAGCATCATTGTCTTTGTAAGGTTCATTACTACAACTTTCCTGTAATTCCACTCCAGGTTCCCTTTAGGCCATGGCAATTTGCAAATTCGCTCGCTTCTATTTTTAATCAATCCAAATAATAATATGATCAAAAAATAATGGTCGCTCGCATGTCCAAAATACTCAAGTAACTTTTTTTCGACATTTTACAACACGCACACAAAAGATCTTGATACACTTGGTGGTCAAATGACAGAAGCGCAGGCTCTCGAGAAAATTATTGACAGTGTAATCCAAGTGGCAGATCCAAACTGACATTTTAATTTTTTTTTTATCTCTTCGCGATCATCAAATTGATATGCTTACAATATCTGTAGCAATGTGAACGTACTTTGAATATCATAATAACCTGATAAATTAATACACCTTGGTGTTAAGCGTTCATAACTAATTATTTTATGAATATAAGAGGAAGGGTATGTGCAGGCACCTGTGTCACCACTCGGGTAACTCTTACAAGAATAAATATTTACATGTATGTTCGATACTTTTTAATAATCTCGATAAATTTGATAATCTCGAGAAGTGCATCAATTGTAAAGAGATATGTGACATTAAAATATATTGTTCAAAATATTGATCTACATGCTTGTTTGAACATTGATTAGGGTAGATGGGACAATTTTTACAGCAATAATTCATATTGAACGTGATACTCTTACTAAAGTTTTATCTTTCCTGCCTGGCTCAGTGATTTTCATCTGATTTTCAGATTACCACATCCCATTTTCACAAATTGACATAAAACAATTTTTTTTATCTTTTCCAATATGATTGATTCATCATCAATCACAGGGCTCACGGAACGACAAGAAGTGTTGTCGAGAGAGGGATAAACCAAATTGAGAGAAAATGGAACAAATCCGCAGAAAAGACATGCGAAGTCTTCATTGCTTGCTGCATTTTGAACAACTTATGTAAATCTAGGCAGATGATGGTGGTGAAAATGCTTACCACCAGCAAAATGATGGATTCGCTACGTGTAATCATCAGAATATCTAACAAACATGTAGTTTGAACCTTTGATATCTGATAGTCATTTCCTCGTAAATGCAGTGTGAACAATGTGCGTATGAATTCCGACTGAACTGAAAGTTGAAAGTGAATATCAACAATAAATGTCATAATTGAAAATACAAGAAGGAATAAACTGCAACTTTTCAAGCCGTCTTGTTTGTAAACACTCACGCGCTTCATGAAAGTATCGATCGTAGTGTTTTGAAACCGTAATTAATTTCTTGAATAAATACGCTGAATTCACATAAATAGATTATTCAGATATGCCGGAACGATTCTGGAATACATTTGGGTTCACAATTAGATTGGCATGATTTCATTATACATCTGTAACATAACTAGCTCAAATTAAGATTCAAACGTCAAGCACAGTTCACCATCACTCAGCTGGTCCAATGTTTCTTAATCAGCCTTCACGTCTGTCTCTGTAGATAATTCAATTTGAAGTTCACGTGAAAGGTGAATGAAGAGCTCTGGGAACATAGCATGCTGCTAACGCGCTCCTTTAGCGAGAGTCAAACGAGATGATCGTAGTTAATGGCGGCGACAACAAGTACCATGTGTACATTTATCATACTAACGTGCTCCTTTAGCGAGAATCAACGAGATGAGTGTGGTTAATGGAGGTGACAAATACCATGCACATATAGCATATGTTTGCATGGATTGGTTTGTGACGAGAATTAATTTAACAGAAAATGGAATTACCCTACGACAGTATACATTGTATAGTATACAGTATGCGATATCCGCTAGTTGCCGGAATAGGTTCCTGGATACGTAAAACGCAAAATATACAAAGTGTGTACAATTTATTAATGGTACGTGTGTACAATTTATCAATGGTACGTGTGTACAATTTATTAATGGTATAAACATTGAGTGACAGTAACATAGCGAAAACAAGTCTCAAATCTACACACACTTCCAAGTGTTTATAACGTTTCAACAAAACAAGTCTCATATTTACACACTTAACATGTTTTCACAACACACTTTACATGTTTTCACAACACACTTTGCAAGTTTTTTACATCACACTTCACAGTACATACAAATGTCATACACTGCACACCCTGTCCATTAAGGAGAAAATCCCAACCAGGGGAAATAACCGGATAGTAACATAACCATGTAAAACGGGCAAACCGGTGGTCCCGTGGTATTCACAGGCGCCGGAAGTCCTAATGCGGGAATGATATAAGGACTTGGACAGGTTTTTGGACCTCTCTGATATCCCTGTTTTCCGGGAAATTACTGCTGGATAATAGTGCCATGTACCACCTGAGGCACTCCAAACAGAGTCTACCCTCCGTTAAAAAGAGATGGGGGGGGGGGGGAGAAACCAAGCCGTACTGAGGCTAGCGAGTCTCCAATCCATATTTTACATTGTATCAAAGACACTTGCAGCCAACTTCACACATCCCGACAGATGGAGGGAAAACCAACGGACCAGGTGAGATCCAAATATTTCTTTATTTCGCCTGGTCCGCTAACAGCCATCGATATGATGGACCCGCCATGACCTTTTGCACGTTTCACAAACTACTTGTCTTTGTACTGCTGAGACGGGAAAGGAAGTGTTCGGGCAAACCTAGCCTGGCCCTTTTGTCCCATGCTGGTTCCCTGTCCCATGCTCTAAGCTTCGCGTCGCAGTGCCTTTCCTGGTTCCCTGTCCCATGCTCTAAGCTTCGCGTCGCAGTGCCTTTAGTCAGGGAGCCAGGGGACAAGGCTAGGGCAAACAAGATTAGATAACTTGTTCAGCAATTGGACACACAAACTTCAGTTGTACTTTACTTATTCTGATCTTATTATATATGAATATGGCTTGTCTAACGCAGGACACTCATGTGATATTGTAAATTAACAGTGATTATTTCGATGTGGGTATAAAATAGTCAGCATTGTTGAATTCTTAAACATTTTTAAAACTTTTAGATTCACGTTCATACACTTTGCAATGATGTCTTATTTCACTTTTTTTATATAAAATTCTCAGTTTTCTTTCAGTTTTACATGTAATGCCAACCATTCTGTGATTGGCACATATATGAATTCGTTTTAAAGAAGTTTGTAATGTTCATTGGCCTTATTGAGATTGTGTTTCGTAAGCTCTGTCATAAAGCATCAGCCAATTTGATAATCATAAAATGATTAATTTCCTTAAGATTTGTGTTCAATGATTTACAAAAACAGACTAATCTCCAGGGCTATATCTAACGCATCCTATCATTAAAAACGAAAAATGATGGAAGTCCAACTAAATATCATCGCTATACACAATGCTTGTCTAAAACCATCAACCATATTTAATTACATCATAAAATCAACCATATTTAATTACATCATATTAATCATTTATTTGCCGTTGGATTTCCTTTGTCAGATAACTTTAAAGAATATTTCTAAGGCATAGCGTATTTAATTGACATTGGGAGATTGGTGTTGGGACCTTGACTCTTTAAGCTGTATGTATAATGCGCATCGATCTAGATACACATGATGCATGGGTCCTTGATAGCGACGCTTTACACCACACCTTCGCCGCTATAAAAATCTCCGACACACGGCATCTGCTTTCAGTCGCTATGAAAGAGAAACAGTAATCATAAAAGAACATACAACACGTTGTGTTTCATGCTATAAAGACGATTAAAGAGTTGTTTGGCTCAAGTTTCTTGTTGGCTGTAATAGTTCCGACTTTATACAAGAATTACCACATAAATCACGTTGATGCGGATTTATTCTACTAATTCTGGATTTGTTTCCTTTGTGTAACTCTTCATATGCCGGTCTAACTATTTAAAACTTACACGTTTTACTGGTGAAGTCCTCTGCCAAGTAAGTATTGTACTTTATAAGTAAATACTAAATGTCGACAAGCATGCTCTCAAGATACTTTTCTTGTCTAGTAATGTTTCACCAACTTTTAGATTTTTTGTTTCGATGTTCAAATAATTTTCACCAACATGTGATTTATTAAACATGGGTCATATCAAAAGCTAATTTAAGCTTTATACTGGATGAATTCATGCTCGTAGATCTACTTCTAACATTACAGTCATTGTAAGTGTACAATCCCGGGTGGGCTTTTTTCTCTCATTTTTCAAGGTGCATTCCTCTGTAAATGTTTAATTTGCATGAAAATATGCTTCACCATCCTTCTCATACTGATACTTTTACACAATGTAAATTATGCATTTTCGTCCATTCCTTACACTTGCATGATGGACCCGAACTATTTTTAACAAGATTAACAGGTATGAATTAAGCGCACGAAATAACCAGGTTTATCTATATTGGATGCACCCCATGATTACAATAGTCATATTTCCAGTGATAACTTCACAAAACGTAACGAGGGCTATTTCCTCATGAATGAAATGTGAACAATACGTGAATCAATCTTGATATACATGTATATACATATACTACGTCTATTTCAAAGTTCTGCAGAAAATATTCAGACAAAAATGAAAGTACATGTAAAATGTAAATTACAAATATAATGTGAATCATCGTTGTTCATACCCTCATGCATTTCAATAAAATGAAACGACGAGGTTAGGTCTAATGCCATTGTAAAGCCAGGTTTATAATATACAACATTATACAAGGGACCGACGGGCCTTGAATTAGCATGATAAGCTTAAGTATAACTTAATCAGCCGATGAATCCTGATTAACTAAAAGATCGTGATTTTAAAAGTGAAAAATCTTGATTAAGTGAAGAATCTTGATTAAGTGAATCATGATTAGCTGGAGGTAATTAATTAGCTGAAGCTAAATGAAGGATAGTAATCAAAATACATGAAGAATTGTAGATATCTAAGGGATCGTTATTAAATGAACATTCATGATTAAATCTAGGGTCGTAATCATCTAAAGGATCTAATTAACCGAGGGATCGTAATTTTAGACCGAAGGATTGTAATTAAATAATACGACTCGTAATTAACCGAGGGATCGTAATTTTAGACCGAAGCTAAGGATTGTAATTAATAATAAGATCGTAATTAACCGAGTGATCGTAATCTTAGACTGAAGGATTGTAATTTTAGACTGAATGATCGTAATTTTAGACTGAAGGATTGTAATTAACAATGATTTCGTGATTAACTGAGGGATCGTGATTAAAGGGGGGATCGATCGTTGCTAACTTAAGGATTATAAGTAACTAAAAAATCGTAAATTTCCTCTCTTTTTTCTGAAAGTCAACTTGTCATTAAGAAAATAGCTCTTAGATGAAATGAGGTTACTTATGAAGGAAATGAATGAGCCAAGTGCCGTTGTCGCATAATAAAGGTTCCGGGTCCTGATTAAAATATTCGTTCGCGGCCTATCATTAGGACGGTGTCCCGGCCCCCGGCGTACGGTAAAAGTTGTCTCGCCGTGCGATAATATTGGTTCCGCCGCGTATAATTTTCTAAGATTGGTTGGAAATGATGAAATGTTTACGACAGATGTCTTGACTTCTTTAGTTACTTTTTATCGGGTTAAACAAATAAGGTTAATTAACTTTGTTGAATTATAGTCAAATTTAAACATTTATTGTCTCGTTTTAGCGTGTGATGTCGTGTCAGACCACGACAGGGTCACTACAACTGGGTTTAAAGTAAAAAAAGAAACTATTTTTTATAAAATCCCTTGAAATTTATATGCTGTCAGGGTAGCAAATTAAAAGGAGGAGGGGTGACGAATGTATTCTGCGCGACAAATGGAACATACCTACATGCATGCACGAGTTTTGAAATTTCTGTCCACGAACTCGTAGAACTTTTATTTAATTTGAAGTATATGTTACTGGTAACACAAACTGAATTGTTTTAAAACTGCTTTAGGTACTAACACACCACAATAAATCGAAATTTCAAACACTATATGATGTACCTGTGTATAAATCGGAATATTTTTGCTTCGGTAAACAATGTATGGTTCAATGGTGGTGAGCGGGCGGGGGATGTGAGTGGAGTCGTGTGTGGAGTGGAGTAGGAGTGGTGAGGTGGTGCTGCGTGAAAAGATGAGGTGCGCAGTCGGGGGGAAGAGTTTTACCTAGTAGACGAGTGGGTGAGAGAGTGTAGGTGTTGGATGAGGAGTGGTGAGTGAGGAGAGTGGGGTGCAGGATGTGGTGAGTTGTGGTTCAGGTGCGAAGTGAGTCAGGATGGTGCAGGGCGAGTGTGGTGCTGTGGATCTAGACTCGGAAGAATAACATGGCCATGTGTGGTTGGGAGGAGTGATGGTGGAGGAGGAGCGGTGTGCGACGGAGTGGGGGATGGGATTGGGTGGGTGAGGTTCGGTGAGTGAGAGAGAAACTGCGTTTTAACAAGGAATTTTGAAAGCGAAACAGATATTCAGTTTAGTAAGGGATCATTTTGGGGGTGGTTACTATAGCAGTTAGTTACTCTCTCTCTCGTCCTCGTCTCGTCTCTCGCTGCTGCTTCGTCTGCGTGCGTGGCTCGTCTCTCTGCTCTCTCTCTCTCTGCGTCGTCTGGCGTCTCTCTGCGCTCTCGTGTCTCGTGAAATTAAAGGGGATAAGCGAAGTAAAAAGTTGGCTTGTAAAAAAGTCATTCTGTCGAGGATATAGGTTGCGCTTCGCGTGGGTAGTGCAGAAGTGTGACGCAGAAATTATTCGTGGGCAGAATATCGATTGTACATTGAAGCTGAGGTGAGAGTGTGTGTTGCGACGAGATACGTATTGAGAAAATTATTCGATGCCTTTTTCGAAAACCAAAAGCACGTATTTTTCTTGGGGTGGAGTGGTGGGAGGCGTTATCTATCTTTTGTGGGATCAAGACGTTCAACTGTCTCTTTTTTTAACGTGTAAAGGTTAGTTATTTGTCCGCATGCAAAGTGAAGATATTTGGTGACTGTCCTTAGCTGCTCCTGTGTTCTATTGATTGAGTAACTGATAGCACACCTGCTTAGGATTGATCCCATATGATGTAGTGAGAAGAGATGTTTGAATATTTGAGCCAAGAGTTAGCATTGTAATTTGGGCGCGGGGGGGACTATGTCAGAATTGCAGTAGAGCGAAAACTACAACCCCCACCCCCACCCCACTTAAGATCAGAGCTAGCGTGCCTGAAATCTTTTTCTCTCCGTGTGGCGCGTGTATAGTTTATAATCAATGGCTGAGTAAGTCGCCGCGGTAAGCAGAAACTGTGCATAGTTAACAACTTATTATAAAAGCTCTTCCAAACAAGCGCTGTCTAAGCTTGTTGGATACCTGTATAGGCGTATACCGCATGGATGCATCACAGGGCCGAGAGAGAGTGTGAGTGCAAAACACTGGGAATTGGTGGTAGTTTATTTGATAGCCTATAGCACGCCATGAGGCAGAGTTCAGACCCTGGTTAAGTTGTATAAGAATGAGCTAGATGTTGAGACCTTAGTTTGCATGACTGACAGCGCCCAAATGACCACGCCTGCTGATTAAGCAAGAAGGAAGAGGAATTCTATGAAAAACCATTTATCAAGAAATCGTGATGAAAAAATATTTTACAAGAAATTCCACATTATAACATGCTTTTCCCACAGACCTTCGTGATAAAAATGCTACTGGTTAAAAAATTGCACGCAAGTTATCACTTTATTTTCCTTTGTTATCAGAATTAATTTCAAAAGTTATCAAACTCTTATACTATTGTCCTTCAGGCCAGGCGGGAACCATTGTATACAAGAGAACAACCGGACACGTTTAGGATATCATAAAGGTTCCGGCCGGACACGTTAAAA
>CAJDSM010001493.1:61-21446 GCA_903981925.1 Ostrea lurida
AAAAAGGTGTGAAGTCACGCACTACAGTTTGAGTTGGCTGACTTGAGTGACCTGGAGTAAGATTCAGTCTTGTCACCTCGACTCGTGAATTCATATCGATTGCATAATGAATCCGGCCCTATTTTGTCACGTCGGATGAACACTAATTCTTATGGGGATTATAATTTGGGAGAATAACCAGAGGATTGTAGATTTGATTTTAATCTACGTGCGTCCAATAAGAGCTTCTATGTATTCTCAAACAAGAAGAATCGTATGCAACTGTCGGAATGCTTCCAAAAGCAATTTTTGATGACTACTTAATAACATTCGAAATGATGCACCGACATTCCTCCTCTTCAAACACTCTGCACTTGATCTGTGCGCTATAATGAAAAAACAGTGACCTTCTCTGACGTAAGCTTTTTGTATAATTTTTGAAGATCCAGATCTCGTTATTTAAAATTGTTTAAAGATAATACTATTGTGGTAAGGTCACTCATTCATTTAGTTTTCTAATGATGAATTGAAAATTAAAGTGATTCAACGACAAAAGCATGATAATTTTTTTATTTTTTGATGTAACGTAGGATGTAATTATTCTAAGATGAGTAACGTGCTGACCATAGCATTCTTACTAAGCTTTTGTAATCAATTATTTTTGGCACTAATTTAGCATAATTTTAAAAAAAATTTGGCATGGAGTTGAAGATCTCAATGTTTACATTCAATCATCAACACCAAGCCCACACCAAATACATCCTTTGGACAAGTCTGGGGAAATGAATAAATCTTTCTAACTTAGTACCATGATTAAAGGTATAAAACTATGATTTGAGCGATAAGTGTCCACTTTATTAGTTTAGTAGAAATGAAAGAAACATTTTTCAACCACACGGTTGTGACTTTTTGTAATTCGCGTTTGTTGAAATAGTCTTTTTTTTTTTTACATGCACGTTTCTAGTTATCTAACTGTCAATGAGGAATCAAACAACTTACACAACTGTGAAGAGATAAACGATTCTAGTCATGAAAAGGGATGTAAATTAGATGTAAATATCAAATGTACATTAATTAACCAATAGTAGGATGAACATTTAAGTTATTCATTAGGGTAAAGAAGCAACGTCGCGGTGGCTCATGGTAGGACTCTTCGCCTCGTGATTGCACATACGTAGTAGAGTGTCGAGGAGAGTAGAAGCAAAGAAGAGAGAGGAGAGGAGGAGAGAGAGAGAGAGAGCGAGAGAGAGAGAGAGAAGAGCAGAGAGATGAGAGAGATGGAGAGAAGAGAGCAGAGAGGAACTAATCACAGCGATGTTCTATATATACAATACGGATGCTCATAATTTCGACCACTATTCCAAAACATCTTTAGTTAAAGATCCATAGTTCAGAACTGCTTGATAATTAAGAACTTGGAGAGAGCGAGTAAGAGAGAGAGAGAGAGAGAAGAGAGAGAGCAGAGAGAGAGAGACGAGAGGAAGAGAGAGAGAGAGAGAGAGAGGGAGAGAGAGTAGTAGAGAGAGAGTAGGAGAATGATTGAGAGAGAGATTGCTTACAATACAGATCGACATAAACACTCCCCGAGTGGTAAACAAATTATAAATTAGCGTAATGGCAGAAATCTACTTACATCATCGCTCCAGGGGTACAGGGATCGCAATAAACGATTTTCTATTTAATTTGAGAAAAGAGAAGAGAGGTGGGGGGTTGTAAAGAATTTCAATAACCGTCTCAGGTTCAGTAAACGCTAAAAGATGCCAATATCGCGTGTTTTCAAAGGTGCTAAAATACCAGAATTTATACAAATATATTAATAAGGTTGTGCGGGGGGGGGGGATACCACAACTATTTGAATGAATTTTTCCAAAACTTATAGCTCTATCCAATCAGTAATGTCATTATAAAATACGCAGAGATCCGCAAAAATTAATTTACATAAAATTAGGGGCCAGTATTTTTTCTTGTAGTGTGCGTCCCAGAAGATATCTTTTCATAGTGTTCAAAACCGGAAGCTAATCGCTTAGCATTTAATTGCTTGACACATAAATTCGACACAATTAAGTTTTGTTAAAGGTATGCACCTGGGACTTTTCTGTTTCTGCAAGATTGCCCATTGCTTCGAGCTTACAACGTTTTCCAAAAATACGTAGAAAGGGTCTATTCATAACAAATTCTGTCCCAAAGGTTGTCAGAATTGGAAGGAGTGTAAATTTTGGGTTGTCTTTGGTCGTTTATGGATATTATAACTCAAAGGAATGTAAACAATTGATATGAACAAAATAGGGAAAACAAATTGGCAATAGCCCCTAATAGCCTTCAATCTCATGCAAAAATTTATTTCAAAATATGCTTTGAAATTAGCACAAATTTTAAGATTTACAAATGCTTGATAAGAATGGTTATGTCATACGTTTACTCATTTCTAATAGATTCTCTACGTTACATCAAAAATAAAGAAATATCCTGGGTTTTGTTGGATAATTGTAATTCAATGTTTTTTGCATGAAGTACGTCAAAATTAAATTATGCTTTTTTTAAAACATTATAATAATGAGGCTCTGGATCTTCAAAAGAAAAAAGTTATATCCAAAGTATTACTGTTTTTTTCATTGCCACAAGATAAGATGGCAGAGCTGTTTTGGGAAGGAATTGGTGCATTTTTTGATGTTTACATTGTAGCATCAAAGATGAGTTTTAGGCATTAACGACAGATGAAGCGATTATGCTCTGTTTTTGAGAACAATAAGCTTTGATTGGAGCTATAAAATCAAATTCTATAAATCTCGTGGTTTACCTCTCACCAATGTTAATCACAGGGCATTCAGAAGGAATAGATTGGACCGACGTGACGGAATAAGTCTGGATCGATAGTACTGAGTTGTACTGTGATTGTGGTTTCCGTCTCAGTGGATTGGGGTCTGGGTGTGCGTGTACAATTATCGCCACTCTTCCGGGTGGTAGCTTTACGTGCAGTAGGCTTCTGAATGCATATTTGTTGCTATATTATCTTTAATATTTATTCTTTTTTGGTTATGAAGTTCTATCTTATTTCCATTCGTGTAGAATGGATAACAATAATACTGCATTAAAGATACTCATTTTTTTTTATGTGTTTTCGCCAGAGATGGAGCGGAGGGAGCGTGAATTTTGTTGCCACATGACCATTATCAATAAATCTATAATGGCATTCTTTTAATATACGGGACTCACCTCATTTGCAGTATGACCTACGTGTTAGGATCTAGAGATCTAGTTGCACGGATACTCAGGTTGATCCGTGTGTATTAACAGTAGTGTCATATAACTACGGTAAGTGGTCTTGTCTCTCGATATAAATATACTGCAATGTCGCTTACAAAGACTTGCGCATTGTTCAATCCCCTGGTAAAATGGAGGGTCATGGGTTATACATCATAATCTGAGAAATCGTTGTCGGCTCATACAAGCAATTGACGCGCTCTTCCGCTTTATAAGTAAATCTAGGAGAACTGCAGATTTTTAAATCTATATTGTGATAATTACGACTGAAGTATATTACAAAGACGTGACTCTTCTTCTATATTATATTATTTGCTATAATCATAACTCTATTAATTGGATGTCACAATCGAGCTATGTTTTTCACCTACATGTATTTGATCTTACTGATTATCGCGATGGATGTGTGTTGAGTGAAAAGGAGGAAAATCCGAATACACCCGCTTTTTATATGCTATAGCCGCAGGCCGAACCCGACCGAAATCAAACCCGTTTTCTCGTAAAATAAAGTCATCGATTTTATATGCATAAAATAGATGATATTATATTTGCACAAAGCTGGACCTTATAATGTATGTAAGAAAAGATATAACGAAATGGGTAAATGCTATGTCTATCATCTTTAACATGGCACCTTCATTATTGAAATCAGAAAATTGTCGTTCGATTTTATCTTCATGCATTTAAATGTTCCACTTCGTCTTAAAAAATGTTCTTTGATGATATTAGTTGGCGTTTTTCAACACCGTGTTCCACAGTTTTGCCATTGAGAATCTTCATGCGAAGATCCGTAAAGATCATAGCAAAGTCGAAAAAGAAGTGACAATATGACATTACCCATACTTCTAGACTTAGTGACAGTTTTTTGTCGCCATTTATTCTGTATTCATATGAGATTATATATATATTAGTACAGTTAAATTTAAAATCAATTAAATTCTTGCAAGTTTGAAGCCTTTCCTATCGGTTAAAAGCCTGAAAAAGTTGCGATTTCACACATCCCTTTGTTTGACAGTAGATGTATACTTCCGTGTATGTATATATGCAACTGCCAAGTAAAGAAAGATAAATGTAACAATCTATCTTCAAATCTACTTCCTTCTCATCATTTGGTTCATTCCTAAATTGCATACTAAAGGCGTACAGTTTTATTCTCTTCAACGAATTGCAATTTAACAAGTCAAGGGTCACCGGCACGCCAGACGTACCGTGTATCGGCTTCGAGGAAAAAAATGGCTGAAATACTACTTTACATATAATTGCAATAGTGAAATGTGCTGCAATGCGTGTTACTATATCATTCTTATTGGCTTTATATTCCCCTCCTACTAATGTTATTAATGCAAATTAAAATACTGTTGATTTTATTTGCGTTTTTTCATATTATCATGTATAACCAAGTGGGGTATTTTCACGAAGGCCGCTTATGCACACATTTCATGTTTTTGCTATATTTGTATATACATGCCATATTAATATTTTAACTCCCTTTATTATAGTAGCCGATTGCGGTAGCTCAGTGTAAGAGCTCTCGCCTCGTAATTGACGGGTCGTTAGTTCGAGCCCCCTGCTCGAAACGGTTACTTAAAACCTAAGACGTTAAAGTAGGTAGCGATTGCTCCTTCGCCAAGAAGTAAGAATCACGGGACTTTAAGATATAAATCTTACACGGCACCAATTTTGATGCACCATATGAGTATTTCGACAAACAATGTATTTTCAATGATGCTCATACCGAAATAATGAAAATCCAAAACATACCAGTGAAACTTTAAAGTTGTGCCAAAGAATGGAGCCAAATACGTTGAAGGACCAGAGCTATGTATGATGGAGATATTCCTTATTGTTATATTCAGTAAAGAATAGTTTCTATATCTTCTATATAGAGAAAACACTCAACATAGTTGATATTTGCTCCTCCGAAAAATATTGCCAGTCATTTAATTTTCAATATTGATCGGCAGAGAGTTCTTTCCCCACCTTTTTACAGAGTTTGATTGTGACAAATAGATTGATTAATTGTAATGTAATAAAAACGTCGCGAAAAAAACCAAAAAGCTTCAAAACAAACGTGACGTCACAATTAAAAAAATAACGTTCAAAATGAAAGCAATCATAGCAAGATTCTCTTGATAGCACTACCGATGCCGATAGTGGAGAGCTGTAAAGGATAAAGATAGCAATAATAGTGGGGCAATATTTCGTCCTTTATGACAAACATAATCAAATTTGCCCTCAACCCAGTCAATATTTGTATAATATTGGAAAAAAAACTTGTAATCTCCACACTGCAATTAATTATGTTATAAATAATAAATAAAATATGATTAAATTGATTGCAATCGCCACTTTTGAGGCAAATTAAGCTCCAATCAGTGGGGAAGGAAATTATTACTTCCTGTCTAATCGAGGATAAAGTCACCCGTTCTTGAATGGGAGTAGAAGTTCCTCTCAGGGGGGACAAGAATTTCTGTCTAGGGGTTGAATATTTTTCACTAACCATTCATAAAAGATTAAACCATATATATTTCATTCTCACTTCGTCTTTTTTTACGATTTCATACCCTCATCATCTGATAACCTTGGGCAGGTAGTTTTGATTTGTTCATTTGTCTCTTTGTTAATTCGTGATATAAAAAACACATTATATGTGGAACATTTTTAAATACGTTATTTGATTTTTACTTTTCTTACACGGAGTTCCTATTCTTTCTAGACCCTACCCCTCCTATGATGTATCCAGGAGTCCAAGTTTCTCCAGCTTTTAATTTGTTTCCATTGATAGATTATTAAAGTGATAACTGAACTACATGTATTAGATATCTCTATAGATAAGCTTATCTGGCCAATCACTCCGAGGTTCGTACGGTCTTTTCGTAAGAAAATTGGATAAAAAATGACTGGATACCTCTGCCTTTGGTTTTTACGCAAATTATCAGTCAGCGAACGTGTGATAGTATAGCACTTATGACGTTAAGCTTGTTTCCGTTGTAAATTTATGTCTACGACAAAAAGTGTGTATTACTTCTGGATGTTAATCTACCATCTTTAATCAACATTTGTTTTGTGCGTTAACAATTAGTCTAAATTCACGTTACTTCATCTACACATGATAACGTTTTACATGAATGAAAAACAAAACCAAGAAAAAAACATGAATTTCAATTTGCTTGAAAAATGGGTCATACGCTCGGTGTGTAAAGGAAGTTTGTTTGAACAAAATTATATTATTGCACAATGCATAAAAAATTAAAATGGATGTGATTACGTTTAATACATTGTTACTTCACCATTTTATATGCTAAACAATATGCACATAAGCTTGCTCACATCATCCCATTATCAGTTATAAAATATTGTTTAGGAAATCGGAATTGAAATTACAGAGTTGAATGAATTTTCCTGATTAAGACATTTACGATATAAAGGATTAGGAACTTGCGATTTTTGTATGATAATTGGATGTTCAACTCATATCTTACCACCTCAAGACTAGTGTTAAGGTAGGTGAATTGTTAGTTTTGGTATGATCAAAATTGGTTATAGTTACTTAGCGTATACTGTATAACAATGGAACATGGTACACGTTTTCTTCTTTAATGGCAGTGAGATTCGAAAGTATAACATTTACGGATGGCTGTTTGAAGCAGATAATGAATAAGTTACATAAAACATTGAATCAAGTGATTTAAAATATAAAGCAAAGCAATGAAAAGCACTTTCACATAAATTATTCATCTGTCACTATCGTTCTGAATTTGAAAACATAACAGTGATTAAACATAACTCGTTTTGCAGCATATGTAAACATCGTCGATATAGCTACTGTGATCAACAAAATGTGCGTTCTTCATGTCATACAGCATATTGCTCTAGTGCCATTCTTAATTCGTCAAATGTATGGTAACTATTGGAGTGTAACAGTGTATGAGAAGTATCAATACAAAAAAGTAACAACATTGCAAGTAAGCATTATACCATATTATTCCATTTGCCATGGTGACCCAGAATTAATCCGTATTTACATTATCTTTTATTTCTTGCATAGGTGACGCTTTCTTTGAGAAATCCACGAACGTGTACTCTGTTTTGCCTTCCTCTCCATGTAATACGGATTTTACGTTCGCGTCAGGACTTTCTGGTTTCTTTGCAAAAGCAACATCGATGTACACCAAACCATCCTGGTTCTACAAAAACAATAATTAATAATACAAAGAAACAATTCATAATCACATACCATAGTTTTTTTAAACAAATTGTCAACTCTTAAGATTAGGGGCTCACGGCTGGTGTGACCGGTCAGCAGAGGATGCTTACTCCTCCATGGCACCTGATCCTACCTTCGCTTTTTACATTTACAGATAATGATTTTATGTATATCCAGACAAGGATGAAAGTAGAAAATACATTATCATAAAATAAATGGAAACTGTAAGGATAAAAAGCAATCACTCCAATTACTTACTTAACATTTTTTGTCTCACAGTTGATTCGATACGCAAGAACATGGCATGCGTATAAAGGTTTTTTAAGATATCAAAAAGGCGAAGTATAAACATTGTGTCAAACGTAATCATAATCCAAAAAAACCTATACACAATCGAGTGTAGGAACACGGACCTCCGACAAGGCGAAGGTAGGATCAGGTCAATGGAGGAGTACACTCCTCTGCTGACCGGTCACACCCGCCGTGAGCCCTTAGTCGAAATAAAGTAAACGGATTACCCGTAGTCAACTCTAGTAGGAAATGAACGCCAACTACTAACTGCAGGGCTTATACGAATTCGTTTAACGTCTCACTTGCAAATTCTGCGGTCGCTATAATGGTCTTGTTTGTGAGTACAAACTATCACTAAGTCATCTTTTACTGATTTGTTTCATACACTTTGGATAGTTAGACTGTATTAGGTACTAGATTTGACCGACGGTAAACCTGTCTTAGATTTTGTCGGAGGTCCGTGTTGCCCTACACTCGATTTTGTATATATGTTTTGGGACTATGATTACGCTTAACACATTGTTTACTTCGCCATTTTTATATTCACTTAATTTCATAGTTTACTGCAATAATCTACTCTATGTGGCTACGTATCGCTACACAGCATGGCTAATTGACATTAAGTGAATATGCTCGGCTAAGATTGATGATAAGCAGGATGCACCTGTACATACAACCTTAAGCTTCACTTTCTTAAACCAGATATTGGCAGTATGTGTCAGTTTTCACCTCTTCTCTCGCCATAGTTAATCATTACCAATATGTACGTGTTTTACATATTAGTAAAGACAATTTTATTGTATCACTCTTAATTTATTTGATCTTCCATTCCTCAATCTGAAACACTGTATTCAAGACACTTGCAGTAATAAAACACGTCCTTTGTCAAACACATACTCTTCATTCTCATGTTATGTTATCTCTTTCATTCATTTGATACTTTACAAATATCTCAGCGACTTGTTTATTGATAGAGTTAATAATCTAATACTTAATGATGATTACCACTGTCTTGGACCCTTTTTTATCGTTACTTGTGCCCGTCGTCTTTTCTTCGCCATCTTGTGATGTTCTCATTCCACATTTCTTTGTTGTCATGACAAAATTTGATTCATTCGTTTCGACATTCGTTGCATGGATAGGATTGAGGTTCTTTGTATCTTCATCATCTACTAAATACAAAAAGGCAAAGTTAACATCGAGTCAAACGTAATAATAATCCAAAAGACATATAGAAAATCGCGTGTAGGGCAACACGGACCTCCAACAAAAGCGAAGGTAGGATCTAGTAAGAAAATGTAAAGGGAAAGATAACGAACAGTGATCAATCTTATTAATCCTAAATAGAATACAAAACAAGTGTTGGGCAAATACGGACCCCTGGACACAACAGAGATGGGATCAGGTATCTAGGAGGAGGAGTAAGCACTTCCTGTTGACCGGCCACACCCATCTTGAGGCCATTGTCTTGATCAGATAAACGGAGCAATCCGTAGTCAAGTCAGTCTATGAATAACGGCTTAACAATTACAATTACTATGAAATATATTAGACATCATTTGAACCAATGGCAGGTCAAAATGGCAAACATAAATGTAAATATACTATATTTTATACCATACTTATAATTATGTTAAAACAATTCTTCCTATACGATTTCATATTTTCTACCTTTTTCGCTCTTTAAATCAAAGCAGCTACAAATATATGGATTCTCAATCATTGCCATTAGATTCATATCTTAACTATCAATAACCCATCTGCATTTTGTAAAATGCTTGATATCAAAGCTTTTTTTCTGGCACTATTACTTAAATCTGCTAATTTGTCTGAATTTAGTTAGGTATAAATCATATACGGTACCAATTTTTATGCACCAGATGCGCATTTCGACAAATTATGTCTCTTCAGTGATGCTCAAACCGAAATGTTGGAAATCCGAAACATGAAAGTAAAACTTGATAAAAGTGATCAATGTAGTGCTAAAAAATTGGAGCCAAATACTTCAAAGGATCAAAGCTATGCCTGAGGGAGATAATCCTTAATTTTGTCTTAGGACGTTGAAATTCCGTCTTTGATAATCTAAGGGGGGATGGCATGATATTTATAGCAAACATTGGATCTCCAACCAAATAATCTGATTAGCTCTAGATCTAGACTTTAATTACAGCGAAGTTGGGAACAATAGGTATCTCTTCCAAAGCCATAGGATATAATTGGAAGCAAATCACATGAGTATACGTATTTACCATCTTTATTCTCGACGGCGTCATCTGCCATGCGGTCAGCCTGTTTACTGTTCCGCAACATAAGGCTCTCGTCAACAGTAGCATATTCTGCAACATCAGGCTGCAGACTATCACCAGTTCTGTCTGTTGAAGGTAGAAAATTTATATTACAATAGACTAAAACTTGCAGAAAGTTGAACCCCATTCTTCACATTTTGAAATGTTAAGATCACAGTAAACCTACATATATAATTACTTATTTTAATTTTCTCCTTTCTAACGAATGTTTTAGAAAGTCGTAAATCAATTTCATACAGGCATGTTTTTTTTGGTCAACGTAACATACATTCTATCATGAATTAGATCAATATCGCAACAACTTAAATCTTAAATCAGTGCAATGACATTTGCTTTGATATATCAAAGCAATTTTTTAAAGAATTTAATTATCTATGACGAGAAACTTCTGAGGATTTTTTTGGTTCCATAAGCCTTTACTATTCGTCGAATAATTCATTACTTGTGTCCGACATCCATTTGTGGTTGTGTTGCTGTTGTTTGGACTTCCGTCTCCGGAGGTAGATCGTGATCGCAACAGTTACAATCACACTGAGTATGAACAGAGCAAAAGAGACACCAATCACAATAGGTGTGTAGTTTGTTTTCTGTGAGGAATTTGGAAGATCTGCAAAGGGCATGTGCAATGATTAGAACTTTTAAATTCAATTAATGAAACGGCAAATATGATTAACAGTGATCAATCTTGCAAGTTTTAAACAGATAACCAAACCCAGAGTTGAAGAAATACTGACCCCCTGGTACACCAGAGGTGGGATATGGTTTTCGGGAGGAGGAAACATCTTCGTTGACTGTAATAAAAATACACGATTATTTTGCATTGTAAATCAGTGTTGAAAACGTCTATATCATTTTCTAGGAAGGATAAAGGACAGTGATCAACCCTGTAAGTTTTAAACAAAAAGCAAACAAACCCAGAGTTGAGGGAACACTGACCCCTTGGTACACCGGAGGTGAGATCAGATTCCCATAAGGAGGAAACATCCTTGTTGACTGTAATGAATATACAATGGCAATTTGCATTGTAAACCAGTCTTGAAAACTTCTATATTTTTTTTATAGGAAATATCAGACACATTGATCAATCTTGCAAGTTCTAAACAGAAATCAAAACCAGAGTTGAGGGAATGCTGACCCCTTTGTACACCGGAGGTGGGATCAGTCTATATTTTGTTCTAGGAAGGATAACAGACAGTGATCAATCTTGGAAGTTCTAAACAGAAAACAAAACCAGAGTTCAGGAAATACTGACCCCTTGATACACCGGAGGTTGAAGCAGCACTCTCAACTGTAACAAAAAAAAATGGGCATTTTGTATTGTAATTCAGTTTTAAAAACGTCTATAATTTGTTTCTAGTGAAGACAATGGACTGTGATCACTCATTATAAAACTCATACATTGATTTTGCAAGATGCTGACATTATGATTTATATTGTACTATATTTGTGATTGATCATTACTATTTTTGTCTTTGCTTTACTCTTACCTGACGTAGAGATATATATCTAAAAATAAATCCAGTAACCGCCCATTATAACGGCAAGATTTGGCATTATACTGGGGATGATATTATATCGACGGAGTGGGTTTAAGGAGAGGGGGTGTAAATGAACAGCTGTCAAGCTGTCATTTTATTATTTAATTAACAAGGCTAATTTTATCAGCTTTAAACATTTTCAATGAATGTTTTTCGCTATTGATATAGCGTAATAGACGATAATTAGCGGGAACGAATATAACGGTTTTTGACCAATTAGTACCGGTACATACGTCGGTGAATCATGGTATTTGGGGGGGTATAACGGGGTTTTATTTAGTAAGGAAAGCAGGCCTTTGACATTTTTTGACAATATGCAGGGGTGGTATTATAATGAGGGAGAGATATTGCTTGGAATCATTGTAAATATAGAGGATACTTATTTTCATTTTAAATTAAAATGTGCAAACTAAGTGTATATAGTCCCAATGGAATGCAAAGATAGCGAACAGTCATCGATTTTGTAATTGCGTATACATGTACAATACAAAACAAGAGTTTGTCGAACATGGACTCCTGGATCAAGTACCTAGAAGGAGTAATCCTCATCTATCAATCAGTCACACCTGCCTTGAAACCATTGTGTAGATACAAAAAGGCGAAGTCATAATAAAAAAAACCCATACAAAATCGAGTGTAGGGCAACACGGACCTCCTTCAAAAGCGAAGGTAGGATCAGGTGCCATGGAGGAGTAAGCATCCTATGCTGACCGTTCACATCCGCCGTGAGCCCTTAGTCGAAATAAAGTAAACGGGATTACCCGTAGTCAAATGTAGTAGGAAAATGACAGTCTAATAATCTTAAATCGTGTGTTGTGTACTGTACAATACGTGCCTGGCGACCGTGTTGGTTTTGATTAATCAGCTGTATAACGGTAGCTGACTAGCTGTGCCATTTAGATCTGATGGACAGGGTAATTTGTCATCAGAATCAGTATATAACGAACTGATTAACATCTGTTCTGGTATGTAAAGGCAAAGATAACGAACAGGTATGCACATAACAGCCGGTAAAATGGATAGTTATAGTATCTGAGCGTAAACAGCACAGCGTAGGGGTTTTTGCTATCATGACAGGTGTTTGGAACATTTCATTGTCCGTTATATTTGCCTTTAAATGCATGCAATGGAAAATAAATTGTGTATCTGTTTATTTGACTGGCATGAATTAGAGTAAAACCTTTGAAGTAGTATCGATTTTATTCATAATAAAATGAATTAGTGACGATGGCGAGCTCTTGGGGGCAACATAAAGACAACCGAGTATTTCTTTCATGTTTAAACAACAGTAATAAAATATAAGATAGCAAGCCCTATATATGATAAATAAAATGCAATACTAAAAAATAACAATTTTGTTTGCAAACTCCACAAATCGTTTATGATACCTAGATTAAGGGAGCAACCTTATTGTGCATTTGAAAATCCAGCGGGTTGATTGTTATGCATTTTGTAATGTTTGTGTTGGTTAAAATGAGCTAGTAACATTACAAAACATAGGTTACTAAGTTAAAATGCATTACTTAATTTATTCCTGTAAAAACAGATTTCGTGAAAATTAAAATATTCTGAATCAAGAAAAGTAATTTAATAGATTGTCGAACTGTTTATTGTAAAGACGAAATTAAGATATGTAATTGCATGCCATCATATGATATCACGGTACAATTATTTATGGCTGAATGAATTACTTTTCAGAATAACTTACCGGTGAAATTTGCCTTGTAATTATCATACTGTTGTAAGTCTGAGGATCTGTATTGCCGCAAGAGAATTTGTATTGTTTTCCACATCAACACATTCTGCACTGTGTACGAGTCATTCGCAGTTTTTATCCAGCCACCTGCATTTCCATCCTTTGTGATTTGTATATCATTGCCATGTGTGTATGCATTTGTCCATGTAAATACCAGATTGCCGTTGATGACGTCTGTTTTAATTCGAAACGTTTTACCTGATACAAATAAGATGCACACATCATGTTTATGAGAGAGTTTGTAAAGAAGGATAGGACATATTGCAAAATATAATTCATATGTTGACTTCAAAAAATACCCTATATGGTCAAGTCTTTAGCCAGTGTCTTTCAAACCCCTTGTACCTGCAGTTTTTCAGCAACTTATGTTGTCGTTGAGAAGAGACCGTAAAAACTGAGGTCTCGAGTCACAGTATGTGTGGCACGATCAAAATTCCCTTGCTGAAAGGCCATGGACGTTAAATATAAAACGTTAAACATTTACCTAAATTTTACAGCCCTTCACCTGCAATGGTGACGTCTCCATATCCGTAAAATATCTCGATCGGGATGTAAAACAATACATAATAAATCAACTGTAACTCAATGAATGCTATTTTTGGATGCTACTATACTTAATGTACTTAATTTTGAAAAATATTGGTATAAATGTATTGCGTTATCATGAGAATTTTCAAGTTTTCCATCTTATGTATATTCTTATTAGCAAGTTTACCAAAAAAGAATTGCTCGTCTATCAAAACTAATATGCATGTCCAGTTTTTCATAAAGACATTCTTCAAATCTACACCAAATCTCCTTAACATAAAGACATTCTACAGAAATGTGATCAATAGTTTCCAAGTCTCTCTTACAAAAATGCAGATTGAGGAATCAACAATTCTAAGTATAGGTAATTAGTAATCACATGGAAATATTATGTGTAAAGTTTGAAACTGCACCCACTGTAATTTAGATTTCTGGCTTGTCTTTAAAGGAGGTTCAACAATATTTTTCCAACTCTAAGTAAAAAACCTCTTCCTCTTTCATTTTTAGCTACATTATAGTTTATCAATATCTTCTTTGTTTATTTTTTTAAATGTATTGAAGTAGTAGATGGACTTATTGGCACCTGTGACCTTACAGTCCTTATATCGTCTTTTAAAATAATTTATTTTTTATTGAATAATTTGCTTTAATCCCGCACATTCTATAACATTCCTTCTGACTTTCAAAACGATTTTGTATATAATCGAGCTTATACAAATTACTATTTTTACCACAAAAGTCATAAATACAAAAAGGCTTCATCAATAGATAGAACGTCTAAATCAGACAAGCTTTTAAAAAATGCTAGTTTTTCGAAGAGAGTAATGTTGACTGATTTGTTTCCTACCCTTTGTTAGACTGCCATTTTCCTATTAGATTTGACGACGGGTAATCCCGTTTACTTTATTTCGACTAAGGGCTCACGGCGGGTGTGACCGGTCAGCAGAGGATGCTTACTCCTCCATGGCACCTGATCCTACCTTCGCTTTTGCCGGAGGTCCGTGTTGCCCTACACTCGATTTTGTATATTTTTTTGGATTATGATTACGTTTGACACAATGTTACCTTCGCTTATTTGTATAGTGTAGTTGTCAGTCTGCCTTTAGAGTCAATGTTATGTAAAATGCCCAATATGAAGCAGATATGTCAGATTCTGTGGTGTCATTTAAATATCGAGATCATCGAAACATATGGATATAATTGTGAAAATTATTGTTGTTATTGTAGCATTTCATCTATATTATTAGTTACATGGTTTGTAGTTGGCCTAAATATGTTTATACATGGTCATAAATTCCATATGGGCGAGAGCGGAGCTCGAGCCCCA
The DNA here is from genome assembly GCA_903981925.1 of Ostrea lurida. NCBI lineage: Eukaryota > Metazoa > Mollusca > Bivalvia > Ostreida > Ostreidae > Ostrea > Ostrea lurida. Next base: position 15,255 of record CAJDSM010001493.1, read on the forward strand.
TATGGAATTCACTGACCATGTATAAACCTATTAGGTCAACTACAACCATGTAACGAATATTCTTACCGACTGCCTTTTTCTAAATAGCATAATGTATAAAACTTGCATATTGATGAATCACTACATGATGCACTTTGGCCTGAAGCAACTATGACGTCACAAACAAGTGACGTTAGAAAATTCGTAGTTTACGTAATGTATTCGAGTTCATTTTAACGCCGTGAGAATTCATTTCGACGACCGGAGTTTATTCATTTGAGTACTTAGTCAGACGCTTTGAAAACAAATTTGAGACGGAAAATAACTCATCTCATAACCGTGTATAAGGAGTAATGGCTACTACTGACTATGGATGGAATTCTACTGACTATGTATGGAATACCCATGGTTTCACGTGATCGATGTAATCCAATGGTAATGCTACAATTAGCAGGAGGTAAGTATCCTATATGTAAGGTTGAAGAACACGGCAACATTTTCTATTCTTATCCCGTAACAGTTTTTGTACAAATTCTGTTTCATATGAATATGAAAATAATAATATAACCTCCTCCAAATCTCTATAGCTTATCTTTACCAGTAATTAATTCTGCACCTAGTTTTGCCCATTTTGTATTTGAATTTGAAATACGTCGAAATCATATTGCCTTAATAGCGGTGATAGATTCCTTATAATAAACCATTTGTATACTACCATTAGTATAGTCTTGGATCATGATATTTATTTTAACTTTGGAAGTTTTCTTATCAAAAAGAAAGTTATAAATATTCCTTTCAAAACCACAAATTATTTTCTATTTTGGGTTTGAAATTGTAAGTATTAAGTGATTCAGTGTTGGTATCAATAGAGTCTTTATCCTTCCAAAAGTAGTAAAACGTCTACCATTTCGCTGCATCATAACTTTGATTTCTTTTGATTTAGCCTTATAGTTCATTTCAACCATTCTTCCAGTAAGATTTCCAACTGTATGATGAAATATCTCCTATAGAATTTGCTTACTTCCAATCCACAATATTTTTGTTTTTTGAAAAAAAATATCCCTAGACCTGAAATTAAGCCAAAAGGAAACAAGGACTCTAATAATGTCATCCACGGAAGCTGGAGAGCCGTGTGAAATAAGTGAAGTGTCATGTCCATATTGTGAGATTCTTCCCCATTACAAGTTTTGCCTTTACTATCTTCTTTATACGTATTAAAATACCAAGTATTTACGCAAGTCTAAACTCAAATATAAGCAACAGGATTGTCAGGCCAGCGAGGAGGCAAGGAGCAAAACAGGATGGACGAACCTTAAACTTGGAATGGGGACAATTGTCTTTTGTCTCTAGATGATACACCGAATAACCTGCTTCCAACAGATGTGCTGGTTATCCATGTAAGCTTGAATGGTCTTACATTTCTTAGCATACACGCTGAAAAAAAAATTCTAAAGAAAAATTGTAGCTTGTACCACTACGTTGTTATCCTTTCGTCTTCGATTATCCTTCACCTTTATATAAAGGGACCCCAAAATCAATTTTAAAAAACAGCTCTTCAGACCAGATAGAACACACTTTTCAACGCGGGCAACAATGCATCTCTAAATACATCAAAACAGGATTTGCAATTTATATTAGGGAGAGGGGCGGGATCTTCCCTTCTCAATATGCTCAATTTGTCTTCATGTTCAGGCAGATTCGTGGACAGCTATTTAGATTCATTCCCAATGCTATGTTTTATTTGCTTTAACTGTAGTTTGGCATAATATTTCTCAATTTCATACACACATTGTAGATTTTGGTTGGTTTGTGGCAAGGATTTACATTGGCAAAGTAAACAATGTGTCAAACGTACTTACAGTAAAAATAGTGTCTTACACACGAGGTTTATAAAAAAGCAAATATATGTTGATAGAAATTAACAAAACATGCATACAATGTCACAACTTCGTCTAGGATATTTTGAATGACTTTAAATTATATGAAAAAGTAAGCGTAAAACACAATGCTGATATATATGGTATAAAGTCTTTGAATCGGGTTGAAAAACAGGATAGTGTTCTTTATTTAAATCAGTAAATAAATTTAGAAATATACAGAGCTTGAACATTTGATTAAGTCTTATCGCATTATGCAGTGTTTTACCAGAGGTTGGTTTAGCTTTGTCAGAGCGTATTACGGAACAAAATGAAGTGTTTTCCACTTAGTCAAGATTTTTCCCCTAAAGATTACATAGCTCGTGATTCACCACTTGGGGTCGTTTAAAAGCACGAGATTGAAATACTCTAATTTGGAATGATGTACTTAAAACTTCAAAACATAAATGTAACATAAAACTGGAAAAGTTAATGTAATTATCTCTGTTATTATTCTTACTGGTTGTTTTTTTCTTCCTCTTGTACAATTATGTTAACCACTTACCAACACCTGTATGAGTATTAGTATAAATGTGTGTGAGAGATGTTAGCCACAGCAGTTTTATATTTCAATAGTCGTGAATAAAAATATATACATAATAATAAAAATACTTTTGGGCAGAAATTTGAGAATCTTTTGATGTGAAATTATTTATCAAAACGATCACATAAGGTGCAACAAAATTAATATCCCATATTTCCATTAAGAGCATGCGAGTATGTTTCAACCAAGGTCCCCTGTGCCGAAGGTTGTTTCAAATAAGGGATTCAAAATTTCACATGCAAATGTATGAAACCATTTTAAAATCACCGAATGTATGAAAGTTATGAAGTTCGATCAATTCATAGATATCAAATATTCCATTCAGAAAAAAATTAAAATAAATCTAAAAGGTCAAACTGCAAATCACATCATCAGATGACATTTCTTTCTATGATATATAAATTCCATTTCATTAACCATGGTTCTACTGTATGAATATGAAAGCGAACTAAGTTTCAGTTACATATACCTGTGTTATGGGATAAAAGCAATAAAAAAAATATAATAATAAAAATAAAAATAAAAAAAACTCCTCAACTTTACATATAGATATTATCATTTAATAATCAGATAGTTTGCTTCACATTGATTCTAATGGTAGACTGACAAATATATTATATGTAAGTGTAATGACTTTAACTTTGCAATCCTCAACTTTCCTTTTCTATGCAGTAATGTGTCAATTACAGTCCCGACTTTCTACTTTACCACACGCACGGTGACCGCACGCAGAAAAAACGGTGCCTGCACGCTAAACGCACGGTGACCGCACGCTGAACAATTACTGAAAAATAACTGAACGCACGGTGACCGACGGTTACCGCACACTTAATGCACGGCAAAAATGGTAAAGTAAAATTCAGGGACTATATCACCTGCTTATGGTGTGTATATCTTCCTGTTTATTCGATACGCAAGAGCATATGCATGCGTAGAGGACTTTTTTGAAACGAGGCAAACCAAAAATATAACAAATCTCATTTAAAGTTATGATTTCGCAAATTCTACGGTCACTATAATGACATTGTTTGCGATTACAAATTACCACTAAGTCAGATGTTGACTGATATGTTTCATACCTTTTGTTAGACTTTTAATTTCGTACGAGATTTGACGACGGGTAACCCTGTTCTCTTTGATGCCACTAAGAGTTCAAGGCGGGTGTGACCGCTCGTCAGAGGATGCCTACTCCTCCACCCTGCCTTCGCTTTTGTAAGGGCTTCGTGTTGCCCTACACTTGACTTTGTATATATGTTTATTTTTATTATGATTACGTTTAACACGATGTAGACTTTGCCAATATATACTTGAAACAGTAGCATGTTGTAGGATGCGGCAGTTTTGGGGGGGATCAACACATTGTTAGTTTCCACAATTTATATCGAAACTATGTGGAACACATATTGTACAACATCTATAATGACCTTACCTTGTACAACCAACAGCATCCCAGCTAATGCAAGGTACTCGCATATGACAATTTCCATCCCTAAGTGTACTAATAACTGTGTATACTGTGTATCATTCAACACTTCTAATCTTTGAAGCTGGTACAGTGCACTGAAGAGTATACATACAGACTGAAACCGATTGACGCAATTTGAATATGAACGTGTCAACTGTTTATGATTAACAGATACTTTCTCAGAAATGGGATGTTTAGTTCCTTCCTCGTTCTTATATTAATAAAAATGATAGCAATAAGAGAGCTATCAAGACGCAGAAGCTCAAACCCAAGTGGTCTCTTAATTGTGTGTGTGTATTGTGGCTGTGTATTTATAACATCGACAATACTAAAGGATGATGATAACACAATTTACTTAATATTCCCCTCTTTTACCTTTTCTTAATGTATATCATGATAGAACGGAAAGCAGACGGGGTCAGATCTTTCAGAATGGAAATCAAGAATTTATTTCGATATTAAAACAATATAACAAGTTTTTAAATTTCTTTGATTGATCTGTTCGTGTAAGCTATTACTCTAAATCACCAGGTGTTACGCCTATTTACACATGTATTTTAGTGTAAATTTTTTTTTATTATTATTACATATTTTAATACTATTTGTACTAATTTCTTCAAATAACGAATATTGATCAACCGCATAAGACCTAATCCAACTACAAAAACAAAGAGTTGGGCAATTATAACCCCTGTATACATCAAAGGTGGCATCAGGTGCCTAGAAGTAAATAGTCGACCGGTAACACCCACCGGAATCCCATCTGTATTCTTCCAGTCTAACTTAGACAGATAGATAATTGTGTAAAATATACCCTTTAGTGGAGTTGATGGAATTGATGAGGAATATGTTGACATTATAATAAAGGAAGTTGTGCAAGTGGAGTGCATCGTTGGACACTGACGCGATAGAAATCTGCATTAATAACATGTTATAAATAAAGGCAAATATGTTATAATAAATACTACGCATATTGAATACATCTACTACATGAAAAATGGTGACGATATCTCAGTCTCAAATCTCCTATACAATGTGTACTGGATTGAAAAGCCACAACATAGTGTTCATGAGCTTGTAACTTGTTACGGGACGCTAGGCTTTCAACAGATATAAATAATATTGATAGATTTAACATAGAGAGAAAGGTCAATAGAATGAAAATTAAAAAGACCAATAACGTTGTCAATGTTGTATAAGCGGTTTTTTTAAATGCAGGTTGATCAGCTTTTGCCGTTTAGAGGAAATAAGAACACGCATTGGTCTCTAACAAGGATAAAGACATCGATGATATATCTGATATAAAATGGCGAAGTTACAACACAGTATCAAACGCAATGATTGTTCCAAAAAACACATCAGTGAAAATATCGGAAACCAATTTTGCTGTAACGGTTGCCATACATTTCGAAAAAAGAAATATTTCTCATTGAAACTAATTATTTGGAAGGTCAAACACAATAAAAAAAAATCCAAATATTTTATAGAAAATACATAGAAAAGTTTTAAGTCTAAAGCCAATACCCAGTAAAGGAGAAGGGCTTTGCATGAGTGGTATAATCCATTTTCACTAATTTGTAACGTTATATGGAATGTTCCCTGCAACACGTGCATATGCTTCTTTAGAAATTATTTCAATATCGTAATATCTGCTGGTACAGTTAAACGGAGAAAATATCACCATCCTTCAAGTTTTACACATTCCCATTCTATTAAAGACTTTGAGTATAATTACACTAGGTTTTGTCCTCTTTTTTAGTTTCCCTTCTCGTTACGCTATATAACTCTACATCTATTTACTTGCGTGTATATGCCTTACATTATTTACGTAACGAAACAAATTCAAGAACATATCCACATATCTCTTTCCTTTTAGTTGTCAATATTCTATTTCTACTTCGCTCCTACATTAATTCTAGAAGGTCATTAACAATTTTCACTTTTCGAGGGGATTCATGTTTGTACAAACATTGGAATGATATTCTTTTTCTATCTGAGGGATATGTACTCTACTTTCTTTGGGAAGAATACATTTCCCTTTCCCTGAGAGGGAGAGAACGGACTTTTTTCAGATATAAAATGGCGAAGTTAACATCGTGTCAGACGTAATCATAATCCAAAAAAAAACATTTACAAAATCGAGTGTAGGGCAACACGGACCTCCAACAAACGCTAAGGTAGGATCAGAAGCAATGGGGGAGTAAGCATCATCAGCTGACCGGTCACACCCGCCGTGAGCCCTTAGTCGAAATAAAGTAAACGGGATTACTCGCAGTCAAATCTAATAG